>CM035407.1:115900293-115985293 GCA_020310875.1 Ceratopteris richardii | reverse complement strand
AAAAATGCATGTATTATGTCAATAAATATCTTGAGAGAGTTGATGAAAGAATCTCTATATGCATGGATCAGTGCGTCTTCAAAATTGGTAGATGAGGTATAATCAGGAAAAGGAGTTCCTTTTCAATTTAAAGTGCAAGAAAAGATGATATTTCTACTTTCATTGCATATAATAACAAATGCATGCAAGCATTCATTGTTAGATTATCAAGATTACACTATGCTTGAGATAGATTTGATCTACATAAAAAACCATCATTTGGATGGTGCCATAGATACTCATTGAAGAGTCTTTATTTGTATTCATTTATTGTATTTATCTAAGGATCTTTTATGATAACTTACCCAATGTAAAAGCTAGAGCTTTACACTTGTAAAATGATAAAAGGAAAATTCATATTCCACGAGTTTGAGGTAGTTGAACTTGATGTTCAATCAATCAAATTAATTCACCTAAAATCAAGTTGGAGTCTATATGAAGACTAACACTTCTTTTTACAATATGTTAGATCAATACAAATACATTTTTGATCTTCAACCTTCTTCTTCTTCAATATCTACATCATCATCTTCAACTACAATTATCTTACAAGAGCTAATTCTCCTATACAATGCTCAAAGTTGGATGAATGAGCATTCCTTGGAAAGGTAGTAGTGCCTACTTCAAGTCTACAAAGATTTTTAGTATTTGGTTAAGTGGATTGTGAGCAATATTCATTCAAAGGTCTCCAGATCTAACTCTATACAATCTTAAAAAATCCGGGGTACCAACAATCAATGTCAAGCTTATTGCAAACACATTAGCTGATATTAATTTCTTATCTTCTACATTTTAGCTACTCAACTCTATATATAATATTCCTCCAAAAGGAAGTTTTCCAATTGTAATCATGCTAGTTGGGCTAAGCATTTGAAGTTGAGGATTTCATTCCAAAACAACAAGATTATTTGTTTTGTATCAACTCTTTCTCGTTGATGTTCGAAAGTAAATAGTGGATTTTATTTCACTAATCACAAGCCTCTAAGGTGTATTTGACACTCCAAGAGTGCAAGGGATCATCCTGTGCTAGTTGGCTGGATGGATCTTCATCACTTTGAACCTTACATTTCTACCTCTTACAAGCTTATCCAAGTTCTCTCAGTGGTATCACAACTACATCAAGATGGGTGATGGTCTTTCCTCAGTGATTGCAAAGCTTGATAGAAAAAACTATGTTGCTTGAAAATGAGAATGGAAACCTATTTGCAAGGTAGAAACTCACACTTTGGTGTGCAAGGGATGCTAAGGCAAGGTCATGATAAACTTTATCTCCGATTTTTGTTGCCACATATTAGAGGATGAAAAACATCTCAAGAGACTTCGGATGCACTTGAAAACCTTCTTTTCTGCTAGTACCAAAGCAAGAAAGAACCATCTATGGAATTAGTTCAACGAGATGAAGAAGAAACCAAACAAACTATCATAGAGTTTGTTACCAAGGTCAAGGAGGTGTAGAACAGTTAGAATCCATTAAAGAGCTGATTAAAGAAGATGCCATCATTAGGTAGATTCTAAATGGAATTAGAAGTGATAAGAAATGACAATGCTTCATTGTAGCTTATGATCTCATTATGGATGTACAAAACCCTGATTTCAACATATTCCTCGGGTAAATCTTCAACCAAGAGACCAATAACAATATGAAGGAAGGTCACTTTTATCAAGGTAATTCAAGAAGTTCTCACTTTGTAGATAAGAAAGAAAAGAAGCACAAAGGAAAGAAGAAGGAAGATGATGAAAAATAGATTTCTTAAGCCAAGTATGTAGGCAAGAGCAAGTGGAAGGGGAAGAAGAAAGGAGCAAAGCATGGCAAATCAAAAGATCAAAATGTTCAACCTTGTGCCATCTGTGATAAGACCAACCATAGTACTCAAAATTGCTGATTCATTGGAAGGACTCATAAAGGAGGTGGAAAAGGTGGATTCGGAAACACTAGAGCTAGAGGTGGACACAACTTCAACAACAATAGAAGTCATAATAGAAGGGACTTCAAAAATTACTTTGAAGACAGTCATATGAAGATTCATTATTTCTAATGAATTTGAGTCACTAAGAAGGTAAAGAAGACAATCATTTGTTCTACATAGATCTAGGATGTTAAAACCATGTTACATGCAACATTTCTCTTCTATCTAAGCTGGAAAGTCCAAAGCATATACATGAAGTACAAACAAGGGATGATACTAAGCACAATGTGGAGAAGATTGGTAATGTAAAAGCTTCCAATGGTAGGACAAACATTTTGAGTACGGTTTTCTATGTATCCACTATCACTAAAAACCTAATAAGTGTAGAGCAAATAGTTGAAAAAGGCTTGCAAGTTAGGTTCACCCAACATGGAGGTTTTGTGGAAGATTCATGCAAAGGCTTCAAGAAGATAGCTAGAGATGAGAAGCATGGTAGGTTCTTTACCTTTGAAGTAGGGGAAACTAGGAACATAGCTCTATTGAATTTAGGGTCTCAAACCTTGAAGTGTGGCATAAAAGAATTGCTCATGTGAATTAAAGAACCTTGAAGGATATGTGTAGGGATCTAAGTGTTATAGGGTTGCCAAACATATCAAAGCAACACATGATCAATAGATGTGATGCTTGTCAGATTGGGAAGGCACAAAGACAACCATTCAACCACAAAGGCTATGTCCACAACAACCTTTTGGACTTAGTACACACTGATGTGTGGGGGTAAAGTCAAGAACCTTCATTGGCAGGCTCAAGGTATTATGTTTGCTTTGTTGATAATCATAGTAGATGGTGTTGGGTGTGTAGAGAAGTGTGAGAGATACACAAGAAGAACACACAAGAAGCACGAACGTAACAAGACACACAAAGAAGACAGATGGTTGGAATAGCTCTCTCTATTAACAAGACCTGAATAATATCCCTAAGTACAAATTACCACCACATATGAGTGAATCATGTATATGGTAATATGAGAAAAATACCCCTAGCTAGCACTAGAGTAGAAAGTACCCATGCATAGGGAAAAGTTTCACATCAAAGCTACTCGAGGAACACATAATTGTAACAAACCCCCCTAGAGCAAATGATGTGAACACGTACAAGGAGTGACATATCAGCCCCCACTAGGCATAAGCTTAAAGTTTTGCGAAAAGCTTCAAACTTTTCCCATGGAAGAGCTTTGGTGAATATGTTTGCCATATTATCTTGTGTAGGCACATATAACAGATCAATATCTCCTGCATGAAGGTTCTCTCTCACATACTGTTAATGCATCTCAATATGTTTAGCCCATGCATGAAACACTAGATTTCGTGCAACAACCAATGCACTCTGACTATCAGTGAGAATATGCATAGCAACATCAATCTTCATGCAAAGATCCATCAATAGGTTTCAACCAAATACACTCCACTATAGCTGTGAAAAATGCTTTCTACTCAGCATCACAACTCAATCTCGACATTGTAGGTTACTTCTCACTCAACCAAGATATGCATGAGTCTCCAAGGAAAAAGCAATTACTACTAGCGGACATGCGAGCATCATAACAATCAACCCAATCACTATTTGTAAAAGCATGCTAGCATGGTTGAATATCTCTACCATAAAAGAGACCTAAACTCAAAGTGCCTTTGAGATATTTGAACACACATTTCACGGCTTTCCAATGCTTAGTGCCGGGGCTATGCATGAATCGGCTCAATTGAAAAATTGCATACTGTATATTTGGCCTTGTGTCGCATGAATACATGAGACATCCCACAAGTTGCTGATAAAGAGAAGTGTCAAATGCATCATTGGAATCCTCAATCGAGAACCTAAATCTTGTCTCAACTGGTGTAGAAATCGTCATATAATACTTAAAGTCAAAATGCTGAAGTGGTTTTTCAACATACTTTGCTTGATGCATAACAGTTCCACCCTCAATAGATACCAACTGGATGCCATGATAGTAGCTCAAAAGACCAAGATAAGTGACATGAAAAGTATACTGCAAATCAGCCATAATGATTTCAAGTTTTGCATCACATGAAGGAGTCAAGTGTATGTCATCAACATAAAGAACAAGCATAGCAAGTTCAGCCCCATCTTTACATAAATAGAGCGTGCTTCCAATTGGACTACATGTGAAGCCAAGAGCAATCAAGTGCTTATGGATTTTTTCATACCATGCACGTGGAGCTTACTTTAGACCATACAAGGCTTTATGCAAGTGACAAACCATATGCTCTTGCTCTTTCATGGCAAATCCAAGTGGTTGCTTTAGATAAACCTCTTCTTGCAAATCACCATTCAAGAAATCCATTTTCATGTCCAACTGATGTACTTTCCAACCTCGTTGGGCAACTAATGCAACCATAGTATGAATGATAGTCATGCATGAAGTAGATGCAAATATTTCCTCATAGTCAATGCCATATTGTTGGGCATATCCTTTGGCAACCAATATAGCTTTGGAGTGATTAATGCTACCATATGACTTTCTTTTAATCTTGTAAACCCACTTTGTATCAATGATATTTTTTTCTTTTGACAATTCACATAACTCCCAAATACCACTCCTAAGTATGGAATCCATTTTTGATTGCATAGCACTCATCACAGTGTGGATCATCACATGCATCCTTAAAAGTAAGTGGCTCCATTACATGATGTTGCAATAAGAGAATAATCCACAAAATCACTTGATGCATGGCGGGAACTTGATCTTCTTCTACCAAGTAAAGATGCACTCAATTTGCTATCCTACAAAGTTTGTTTTCAACCACTTTGGCATACTTTGTGCACCCTTAATAGACATGTATTCATTATGTAATACATCATCAACATGTATATCATGCATGGGCTGAATTTCATGCTCATTTTCAGCCATATTTTGATGCAAATGTTCAGCCATATGTGGCTAGAAATTTTTGATAGTTCAGACCATTTTCGGTTGAAATATTTTAAATATATTTAATTGGAAATTCTTTGCATTTTCAGCTCTATTTTGCTAGAATTTTTTAGCACTTTGACCCTCAATTGGCTGGTCTACATGGCCGTAGTCAACAACACCACTGTGGAACAAAGGTATGAGTGTATCAAATGCATATTGCGAGGTAAATGTTGGCTAGTTTTTGCATTCAAGTAGAGGAAAAACTAAATTTTCAGCAAATACCACATCTCGATTCACAATAATTGTGTTTGTCAATGGATGGTACAAATGCTATCCCTTACTTTTAGCACCATAACCATCAAATATACATTTCTTTTCCTTGTCATCAAGTTTATGATGTTGTTGTAATGGCATAAGAGCATATGCCAAACAACCAAACACATGCATATGACTAATCATATGTTTATGTCCATTTCAAGCCTGATAACGAGTGATGATTCTCAATGATTTTGTAGGGCAATGATTCAACACATAGTTTGCACACATGAACACTTCCAACAAAAAATTTTCAAGAAAGTGCTTTCCTTTAACCATACATTGTGCCATTTCGAGGAGTTTTCTATTCTTACGCTCGACAAGACCATTTTTTTGAGGTGTATATGGCACTTTACATTGGTGGGAAATTCCTCTTTCACGAAGAAAAGCATTAAACGCATTATGAAGTAAGAGAATACCTCATTCTTTGCTTTCATAGGATACACCCATGTATGCTGAGTAGCATCATCAATGAAAGTAACAAAATATACATGCTTCCCAAAAGATGGGGTCTTGACGGGACCACATACAGTGAATAAGTTGCAATTTTTTTGTAATGTGTGTATGAATATCTTTTGGAAAAGAAGCATGATGCATTTTTCCAAGAATGCAACCTTCACATGCATGCTTTTCAATGGACTCAAGTGTTGGAAAATCAATAATGATGTCATTCTTTTGCAAGTAAAGCAAACTATTGAAGTTCAATTGACCAAAACGAGCATGCCAAAGCTCCACCATGGACGAAGTTTGAGCATCCAAGGCATTTGAGGAAGCCTTTTTGTATGTATCCAAGTGATAGAAACCATTACATAATATACCCGACATCATGATAATATCGCCATTGATGAAATCATGAACGATACACTTATCATCAACAAAGTGTACATGAAGTCCAACTTGAGCAATCAAAGGAACTAAAAGTTTCTTCTTGATACCGGGTACATACAATGCATTTTTCAAGAGAATCACATCTCCATTTGTAGACCTAAGCTCAATTTCTCCTACTCTAATGATAGGATAAGAGACATTGTTTGCACACACAAAATGTCCTCCTTTGGGTGCATTTTTCAAAGATGCAAAAAATGTTTTGCATGAAGTTATGTGCTTTGAAGCACCACTATCAAAGAACAAATCCGAATCAGCCTTAGTCACAACCATACATTTAGAATGCAATGATGTATTCATAATGACATGTAACAACACATGCCCAAAAATCTTGAGCCATGTTGGCTTCATCATTCTTTGCATTTGAAGAATTTTCAGCAATAGACATGCCAGAATCCTTGTTTTCATTATGGTTAGTAAGATTTATCACTCATCAATAGTATGAACAACCTTTTAGTAATATTTGAATCTCTTCTTCTTTTGCAAATAAATATCATTAGAGGAATGAGTGGAAGAGGAAGGCTAAGACTTTGGTTTTGATGAACCCAAAGCTAAAGCAAGTATACTTGCTTTTCCCTTTTTGTGAGATAGCAAGTACTTGTGTTCCCTCAGTCAAGCCACTCCTATTCACTCTAGTTTGCTTTTGGATTCCCTTTTGCAACCAAGTGGAGTGTAGTGGCAAAGCTTTGAAAAGATTTTGATAATCCTTTCAACAATGTAGAGATGAGTGATGCATCCGGAATAATTTTATCTATGTTTGCCAATTAATCTTTCAAGTCCTTGATGCATGTCACATGCACATCCACAAGCTCATTTTTAGCCATGCATAAATCCTCAAGTTTCTTCCTCAACTACGTGCTTCACATACAAAGAAGCAAGAGTGTCCCATGCATGTCTTGATGTAGACCATGATCGAATGTGTGGAACTATATGAACCTTCCTTTCCATCCCATCTAAGTTGCTTCCGTGTAGGTGGAGGAGTAACCATTGTACTTTAAGAAGAAGCTTCATCTGTGACAATAGACTATGAAGTAGAAGAACCTACGGGTCTTCGATCTACATCTGCCACTATGTTCCATACTTGTTTCACAACAAGAACATGTTTCATAATGTAAGACCACATTGGATAGTTGGTCCCATCAATCTTATCTTTAGCTTGAAGCATGCCAAACAAGTCATTGCTATCTGCCATTTCACAAAAGAACAAGAATGTGACAAGATCTTACTTCAAGGAAAGTTGAAATGAGTGCTAAACTTTCAGCTCACAATCTGTCACTCTGATGGCGATTCTGACTGCAACAATTGCTTTGAAACGGGGGTAAAACTCCAGTGCAACTAATGGAAATTTTCTTGGCTGCTGAAAATCACTATTCTATGCTCTGAAGTCGATTTACACTATTAAAAGTGTGCGTGCACTATGATGCAAAAAACCAAAACTTGAGAAGGAGCTAAACCTGCTCTGATACCTTTGTTGGGTGTGTGTAGAAGTGCGAGAGACACATGATAAGGACACACAAGGAGCACAAACACAACAAGACACATAGTGAAGATGGATGGTTGGAATATCTCTCTCTATTGATGATGATTAGAACTAAAGTAAGAGCTGAATAATATCTCTAAGTACAAAGTACCACCGCATATGAGTGAATCATGTATGTGGTAACATGGAACAAAATCACTAGCTAGCACTAGAGTAAAAAGTGCCCATGTATAGGAAAAAGGTTCACATTAGAGCTACTCGAGGAACACATAAGTGTAACAAATGGAACATTCTATACTTTATCAAGAATAAGAGTGAAGTGTTTGAATGCTTCAAGAAGTACCTAGCACATGTGGAGAATCATACAAGGTAGATCATTGAAGGATATGATGGAGGGGGAGAACATGACAATGAAGGAAGGTAATTTTGATGAGCATGCATTCTACATTGATTTTGGATGCTCAAACCATGTGGCAGGGAATGTTGCCTTGCTCTTAGACTTTGAAGATCCAAAGGACAAGCATGAGGTCCAAATAGGCGATGACACAAGGCACATTGCTCGAACCATATGGTAGGGAATAAAGCCTTTCTCTCACACTTGGAAGATCCAATGAACAAGCATGAGGTCCAAATAGATCCTTTTGCTATCTTTTTGAAACCTTGATGTGAAGCCTATCTAGAGAATCCATATCAAGGTTTTAAAAAGATAGAAAAAGGAGAGAAAATAGGTATATTGTTCACATTTGAACTCAAAGACACCAAGAATATTGCCTTGTTCAATTATGGCACCTGATACCTTATCAAAGCTAGACGTTTATGTTAGTAGAAAGGGGATAAGGAAGAGAGCTCACTCACATGCTCTCACACTCAAAGAGGAGCACACATAGATTGAGGCAAGGAAGAACGATCTCCTTCTTCTTCTTCTTCTATTACATAAAGATAATGTACAAGAATGACCTAATATAACAATACAACTAGTGCAATATATAAAGAACAGTACATAAGGAAAATCCTAATATCCAAGAATGAGTGAGCTGGCAAGAAACAAATATGCCATCACTCTCAGTAGATAAATCTAGTAAAGCTCAATGAAGTATCCTTGACATATACCAGCGTGACCACTATACATGTGAGAGAAATGAAAAAGTGATACGTGTCATCTTGAATCATCACATGTTGAGCTTGATACCTCAACACTCCCCCTCAAGATCAACGTCATGTCTTGTAATCCAAGAATTTCTTCAACTTCTCAGCTCCAAGTGATTTAGTGAAAATATCAACAACTTGCTCATCTCTCACACATAAATAAGGTCAATATCACCTACTAATACCTTTTCCCTGATGAAATGATAATGTATCTCAATATGCTTTGTTCTATCATGAAAAAGAGGGTTCTATGCTAACTGTATGCTACTTAGATTATCACAATACATGATGATAGGGTTCTGCACTTCCACACCTAAATATGCAAGTAGCAACTCTAGCCATGATGCTTTACATGCTCTCTTTGTAGCATTTCTATACTCTAACCTCTCTACTCGACAAAACACCAATGGGTTGCTTCTTACTGCTCCATATAATAGTTGCACTTCCAAGTGAGAATAGAAAGCCACTAGTAGATCTTGTATCTAGAATACTACCAGCCCAATTTGCATTGGTGTATCCATGAACCTGCAATTTTGCACTAGCTTCATAAAACAATTCATAATCCAAAGTAGCACTCACATATATAGAGTGCATCTCAAAGCATCTAAATGTGGTTTCTTGGGAACTTGCATAAATTAACTTTAAATTCCAATAGTTTAGCTTAGACCAGCCTTGTAATTGTGAGATATATCAAACTTCCCATAATTTTGTACACGAGGAAGGAGAGATGATCTTCTTCTTCTTCTTCTTCTATTACATAAAAAGGAATGTACAAGAATGACCTAAAAACAAGAATACAACTATTGCAATATATAAAGACCAGTACATAAGGAAAAACCTAATGTTTGCGAATGAGTGAGCTAGCAAGAAAGAAATGTGCCATCACTCTCGGTAGATAAATCTAATAAAGCTCAATGAAGTGTCTGTGACATATACCGGCATGACCACTATACATATCGGAGAAATGAAAAAGTGAGACGTGTCATCCTGGATCATCACATGTTGAGCTTGATATCTCAACAATCCCCCTCAAGCTCAATGGCATGTCCTCTAATCCAAGCATCTTTCGAAAATTCTTCAGCTTCTCTACTCCAAGTGCTTTTGTGAAAATATGAGCAACCTACTCATCTGTTCTCACATAAACAAGATCAATATCACCTGCTAATACCTTCTTTCTGATGAAGTGATAATGTACTTCGATATGCTTTGCTCTAGCATGAAAAACAAGGTTCTGTGCTAACTATATGCTACTAAGATTATCACAATAGATGGTGATAGGCTTTTGCACTTCCACACCTAAATCTACAAGTAGCAACTCCAACCATGATGCCTCACATGCTTCCATTGCAGCACCTCTATACTCAGCCTCTATACTCGACAAAGTGGCAGCGGGTTGCTTCTTGCTGCTCCATGTAATAGCTGCACTCCCAAGTGAGAATAGAAAGCCACTAGTGGATCTTCTATCTGGAATGCTACGAGCCCAATCTGCATCAGTGTATCCATGAACCTGCAAATCTGCACCAGCTTCATAAAACAATGCATAATCCAAAGTAGCACTGACATAACATAGAGTGCGCCTCAGAGCATCCAAATGTGGCTTCCTAGGTACCTGCATAAAGTGACTTTCAAGTCCAACAGTATAGCTTAGATCAGGCCTAGATATATAAGACTTCCCACAATTTTCCTGTACATAGTAGCATTTTCCAATTCTTCACATGATGTAGTATCCAACTTAAAATTCTGATACGTTTGCAGTATATTCAAGGCATATTGCCTTTGCGACATCCATATACCTGTTTCTGTATGTATAAACTCAATGCCCAACGACTGGCGCAACACACCAAGATCTTTCATGTCAAATTCTTGCATAAGAAGTTGCTTTACCTCTTTAATGATTCCTTCATTATTACCACCTGCAATCAAGTCATCAACATAAATAGCCACAATTGTGATGCCATCATCACCCTTCCTTGCATATAGTGAATGATCTGCATTACACATAGAAAACCCAATGGTGGTTAAGTAATCAACAATCCTTTCATGCCATGCATGAGGATCTTGCTTCAGCCCATACAAAGCCTTTTGCAACCTGCAAACATACTTTGGATGCTTTGAATCTTCATATCCTTGTGGCTCGTCCATGCATACTTCTTCCTATAACTCACCATGTAAGAAAGCATTCTTCACATCCATCTGATGCAAAGTCCATCCTTTTAGCTACAGGGCTGAATGTTTCCTCATAATTAATGCCATATGTCTATGCATATCCAACTACCAATCGTGCTTTGTACCTGCTAATGCTACCATCAACATTGTGCTTTACCTTGTAAACCCACTTGAAACCTATGGATTTCTTCCCTTGGGGCAATGGAACCAGCTTCCATGTATCATTTCCATAAAGTGCAGCCATCTCCTAATCCATACCTTTTTTCTAATTGCATTCCCAATTGCATCTTCAAAACAAGAAGGTTCAATATCTTGTATTACCTTGGTCATGTAGGCACAATGGTGAGCCATGTAACTCTCATATGTCAATCATTGCATTGAATTCTGCATCCTCCCAAATCTTCTTTGTCCTGGGTCACTTCTTCTTGTATCATCTGTATGTGCCTTTCTTACTCTTAGAGTCTTCACAGAGGGCAATCCAGTTTCCTCATCAAGACTCTTTTATGAACCGCTTGAATCTCCATCAACGTCTTCAAAATGGCCTGCACATGTTTTATGACCAGCAAAAAGCTTTTCTTTACCTTTCTTGGATGTATTTGATGAATTTGCTGGACTGAAATTTCCACGCGATCTTCCACTCCATAGATATGAGTTGGAACTATTGCTTGGTGATACATCCGGTCCACTCAAAGCTTGAGATTTTGCACTTGATTTTTTAGCATTTTCTTTGTCATTTGGTTCAAGATTTAGTCCTTCTTTGGCATCTACATAGAAGCTTGACATTTCATCAAATACCACATCTCTGCTCAACTTCACTTGTCATGTGAGTGGGTTATAACATTTATATCCCTTTTCCTCAAGGGAGTATCCAATGAAGACACATTTTTCTGCTTTTGGATGGAGCTTCATCCTCAACTCATTTGGAACATGTACATATGCAATGCTGCCAAAAACGTTCAGATGTGATAAGTTTGGCTGCTTACATGTAAACTTCTCTTCAGGTGTAACTTGATGTACAATAGCAGTGCACCTTTTGCAAACATGGCTACATTCATTTCAAGGATTTTCATATTTAAGGTGAAGATCATACCCACTTTGTTTCCTTTGGAAAGCAATCTTCCATCTTGTTTGTACTCTTCTACATATAACCCATCAGCATTGAACTTGACTCGTAATTTCTAGTCCAAAAAAACTAGATTTGTTGTTATATTTAGAACATGCACCACATCAACAAGATGTTTTACCTTCCCATCCTCCAAAGATAGTTCTATGTTTCCTATATGCTCGATATGAGATGTGTCATCACCTGTTTTAACATATCCAGGAACTAGCAATTTTTGCAAATTATTAAACCCTACTACATGACTAGTCATGTGATTTGAAGCACATGAGTCAACATACTAGACATTAACATTTGATTTTGAAACATCAACATACATCATATTCATCATATGATATTGGACCATGAACAACTTTTTAGAATTATGTGCACTCGTGGATGCATAGTTGTTTAGGTGACTTAAGTTATTTTGATTTTTCAACCTGCAATCACGTTCAAAGTGACTAGGTTTACCAAAATCCCAACATCCTTTACTATCATTACTTGAATCATTTCTTTGGAAATTTCTGTGGCATCTTTGGATCTCCCTACCTCAAAACTATCCTCTACCTCTTCCATGATTCTCTTGTTGACCATTGTCTTGGTTACTATGTCCTCTTCCACTTTCGAAGCCTCTGCCTCTACCTCTTTCTCTACCAGAGTAGAATACATGCCCAAAAATAGGTTTTCCTTGGGAGTTTGATCCCTCTGCCAGATTATTTTCTTCAATTATTAGCATGGACACCTGATTTAAAAAATTCAAAATATTTTCCCTAGTCTAAATAGATGTTCTGAACTGCTTATATGCAATTCCTAAACCACAAAGGCACACTTGCACCGTGTCATCATCATCTACATTCATGCCAATAGATGCAAGCAACTCACATATGCTTTTTATTTTCAAGGTATAGTCGCTTACTGATATGCTCTTTTTCTCCAGTGTATCCAGCTCGTTCCTGAGTTACAATTTTCATGCCTTTCTATTTGTCTCATACAATGTGACCAAACCGTTTCAAGCCTCTTCCAGTGTTTTGGCATCCTATATGTGCCGAGTTATGCTATATTGTATGCTAAAAGACAACCGATACATTACCTTTCGTGCTTCTTGATTCCATTCTTCATATACTCTTAACTAGTCCGTAGTTTGATTCCTCTTTGGTAACTATAAAGCATTTTCATTCTCTCCTTCGATGCACTTCTACTAGCCTTTTCCCATTAGGAAATTCATCATTTTAAATCTCCAAGCATGGAAGTTTTTCTTGTTTAGTTTATCACTCATAAGCGTACCATCAAAACTTGTCATTTCTGTAGCAATTCACAAGACTACAAAAACACTAGAAGTAGTACCTTTACTTGAATACTATCACACTATGACATAAAATTTTGATATTAAAAAAACACAGTTCTCATGTATAAAAAATACACAGAATTGCTTGAAATTTTGGACTTGGAATATTTGAGTGTTGCTAATAGAACACAAGTTACAATTTTGCAAATTGACCTGGTTTTTTTATGGACCCCACCTTGCATGCTCAAAACAGATGTCAATATGGCTCCATGGCTTCATACCAATTTTCATAGCAATCTGATGTTGTTTGTGACTCACATTTTCTCCACAGCTTCTCGCATAATCTTCATTGTCGACCTTCTTCACGATCTCTTTATAGCCACATTGGATCTCATACCATGTCACGAGAAAGGAGATAAGGAAGAAAGCTTACTCACACACACTCAAACTCAAAGAGGACCACATACAGATTGAGGCAAGGATGAACGATCCTCTTCTTCTTCTTCTTTTACATAAAGATAATATACAAGAATGACCTACCATAACAATACAACTAGTGCAATATATAAAGAATATATACAAGGAAAATCCTAATATCTACGAATGAGTGATGTGGCAAGAAACAAATGTGCCATCACTCTCAGTAGAAAAATCTAGTAGAGATGAGAGTATGCTTGGAATACCCAATATGTCAGAGCAACACATGATTTATAAATGTGATGCATGTCAATTTGGAAAATCACACAAGCAACCATCCACCCAGAAATGATACATACATGGAGATCTTCTAGATATATTCCACACAAATGTGGGGACCAAGCAAAGAACCATCAATCTCAAGATCAAGGTATTATGTATCATCCATAGATGATTATCATAGATGGAGGATCTTGTATTTTATGAACCATAAGGATGAAGTGTTCTCATGTTTTAAGAAATATTTAGCTCTTGTGGAGAATGAAACAAGTAAAACCCAAAAAAGACAAAGGTCAGATGGAGGGGTAGAATATATCTCCCATGAATTTGATTCCTATCTACAAGATAGAGGAATGAAGAGAGAAGTTACTACTAGGTACACTCACGAACATAATTGATTAGGAGAAAGGAGGGATAGGATGATTGTTGAGGGAATAAGGTCCATGCTAAATGAAAAGAAGCTACCAAATTATTTATGGTAAGATGCAGTATCTACTGCCACATACTTGATAAATAGATTACCTTCAAAAACCTTGGATGGCATGACCCCCTATGAAGCTTGGAATGGAAGGAGACCAATCTTGGATCATTGCAAGATATTTGGTGCATTGCATGTGCACACATACCATAAAAAATAAGAGGTAAATTAGACCCTAAGGTAGAGAAATGTGTATTTATAGGCGTCCACCTTAATAAAGAAGGTTATAGATTATATAATCCTAGCAATAAAGGTTTTATAGTAAGTCAAGATGTTGTTTTTGGTGAGAACAAACCATGGTTTGAAGATGATTGTAGGAGATCAAGGTACCATATGATATAGAGGAAGACTTCCCAACTCTCGTAAGCCAGAATACACATACACTTGAAGCATCAAGCGATTCTGAAGATGATAGAAAGACTCGTAGAAAAGAAATTAGGTCATGGAACTCCAAAGGCAAGGTCAAGATACTAGAATTGAGGGATGTTGTGGAATCCTCTCAAGAAACCATAAGAAGATGTGAGCCACCAGAATGGAATTAATATATTCTGTAATGTAATTATGAAAAGTTGCACGCACACCAAAAGGGTGTAGCGCAACCGTTGTAACTCTTTTTGATTAATGAAAGGAGCGTGTGTGAAACAGAAGGTGACGATGTCGGACTGTGAGTCTGGGCGAGCGCCTGACGTGAAGCGTGGCGCATTGCCCAATTCTTTGTGTTATTCTGTAATTCTGTTAATCAAATTCAATAGTTAATTAAGTCTCTGTTGAGTGCTAAGTTAATTCGATATTGCGGTGAAGTGGCGAAGTTGCGTGTTTATGCGTTATCACGATGAAGAAGGTGTAATGCGCAGAACAAATAAGTAGTTGAAGATAGTTTAATTTAGAAATGCTAAGTTGGTATAGTAGCATTTAGTTGATTAGTAGATTGGGAAAATACAAACACGGCCCCTGTTTTATAGACCCCTAACCATCCCAAGAACCTAGTAAGATAAAATAAACAAAGTTAACACTAGCGTCGTCTGTGGGAAACGGAGTAGTCAATTGAAGAAAAGTTAAGGGTCGAAGAAGAATCCTTTGATATATGCCAGTAACACGTTCCAGAAAATCTTATCCCAAATACCGAAGTGATCAACATCCTTGGGTAATTCCGAGTTCGTTAGGAACACCCTCTGTTGGTAGAAGTGAAGAACAACTAAATTCCGGTGGCAGTTCGTTGCTGTGCAGAAGCAGTTCGATAGCTTATGATGGTAATTCGGTGCATTCTGATGATAGTCCAATACATTCTGAAGATAGTACGTTAGTTTTTGGTTGTACTTCGGTGCCATCTAGTGACAGTTCAACATTGTTCGGTGACGATTCGGTGATCTTCGGTGACAATTCGGTGATTTTCAATGACAGTTTGGTATTATCCTGTGACAATTTGGTGATCTCCAGTGACAATTTGTGATCTTCGGTGATAGTGTGGTATTGTTCGGGGGGAATTTATTGCATTCACTATTTTTAGGTGCATGATTAGTTAACTTCCACACTAAAGTTGAGAAAGGGCTATCAGATTTTGAGCTAAGTAATTGGTTCAGAGATATCTTAGGACCAGAAAGTGGGCAAAGTGACCATACGGTCCAGGAACATCAAGAAATACTTCCCCAAAATTTAGGCAACATGAGTAGTTCACAGCAACAACAACAGCAACAACAACAACAACAACATCGGTAGCAACAACAACAACAATAACAACAACAAAATCAATAGATTATTCCACCGCGTCCGGTGCCAGCAGGAGTCACATACACAAAATTTGGAGGTTTTTTGGGAGATGATCCCGATGCGCATGTGCGGACATTTGAAATTAATTATGCAGTTTTGGATTACCCAGCAGACCTTGCTTATAAAGCCATTGTGTTCCAATCAACTTTGGTTAATGAAGCTGCACGCTGGTTAACCGAGTATGACTTGAATCATTTCCGGCAGTACGATGACATGAAGAATGCATTTCTGCAACGATTCTAGTTAAAGAAAAACCCAATAGAAATTTTTGATTATTTGCAGAATAACAGACAGAAGCCACATCAGAATGTATAAGACTATGCCACTCTATTCTGGACTCATTTACGGTAGTTACCACCAGTGCATGCCAATTTACCAGATGACGTCATTACTCAGTGGTTCATAAACGGATTAAATCCCCAATTGAAACAGATCATGATTATACGATGTGTAGGAGGAATGACCTTGGATGCCGTAATCGCTAGGGCCTTACAGTTGGAAAATAAGTGGGTGGATTCACTGAAGATTTAGAGTGGTTGAAGGCGTCCAAGCATTCAGATCCTCTCAAACAAATTTACTGTACTAAATGCAAAAACACAAGACACAGCAGTTCCACATGCACTCTGAATCAAATGTATTGCGCCATTTGCCATACAACGGACCACACTACAGAGACTTGTCCTTATAACACAAAGGTACAGAGCAGAGCGGCTATCAATGCTATCATTCAAGAACAAGGGCAATCGGCCAGTCACAACGTACCACCTCAAATGAGGAATACTCCTTACCAAGGATACAAGAGTTATAAAGGAGCACAGTCAACTAACTTTGGACAAACTCGGTGGAATGCGGGTCCATCAGGTGAAGGTGCATCTCCTCCACCACCTAAATGTCATTTTTGTAGCGAAATAGGGCATATTCGTAGGTATTGTAAAGATGTGGCTGAGTACGATAAAAGGAAAAAGGAAAGACAACACCCGATGGCGAACATGGTGTACATTTCAATAGTAGACACTCAAATGGCAGTGGTGCAAACATGCTCTAGAAAGCAATTATAGCCAGCTGCAGAGATTTTTGAACCTCGAATTCATGAACAATAGAAGGTGTTTACTAAATAAAGCAAGTGGGAGACCCAAGAACAAATTGTTTTTCTTGATCCAGTTCAGGTGACGCAGCAAAGCATACCACAGGCAGTTCGAGAAGGAAGAAATCTGACCCATGCAACACTGGAGTCCCCACCGGACTCTGTACCAGAAACAACAAAATTTGATCCGGTGTGGGATGTCTGATCTAAGGTGTCCATTACACTACCATTGGGACAATTATTGGCTTTGGTTCCTAGCGTGTGCCAACAGTTCCAAAAACAGGTCAGTCCAGGACCCTCATGTGCTCCTTCGACAGCAACAATCCAGCCCGAACTACCATACAGTGCCCTTGATTACGATCTGGGAATCATAAAATAACCCAAGTATTAATTGATGGAGTATCTGGAGTAAACATTGCAACAACAACACTTTGTCAACAGATGGGATGGACACAAATTGAACCTGTCCAATTTTTTGTCCGCATGGCTGATCAATCTTGAGTTCATCCGGTTGGATTAGTGCAAGACATTCCTATTACTCTTCAAGGAGCTATATTTAAAATGACCTTGATTGTTCTCGAATTACCAGAATCCAGTCTTGATTATAACCTGCTCTTTGGACGACCATGGTTGAAGCAAGCTAAGGTAACTCACGATTGGTTAGCGCATGAATTGATTTTTAAGAATAACCGCCGAAAATATGTCGTTCCACTGGACAACATGAAGCCTTATGACTTGCATGCACGACCCCATGTAGCTGAACCTGTACACATGCTGGATGGTCTTTCGGATGATGAAGAGGAAGCTTTTCTTAAAGCCAATAAGGATTTGATAGCACTCAAAACTATGGACTTACAAACGGTTGCAGATCACTGGAGTCTGGTGGCCTGTACGATAGTACCACTGATCGGTGAACCAGAACCGTGTAACACAAACCTTAGATGATATGACGCTACAACAATTGCTTCAGCCAGTTGAGGACTTTGCCATGCCCCGACAGTTCTACGTACCGGAAGACCAATTGGTTACCTGCAACTTAGGCGATGAAGCCGATCCGCGGCCAGTGAAGATTAAGGCGGGACTATCAGAGACTTTCAAGATAAATTACTACAGCTACTACGAGAATTCTCTAATGTATTTGCATGGGATTACTGCGATATGAAGGGGTTGGATCCGCGCATCTATCAACACCGGGTTATGCTGAAACCAGATGCTCGGCCTATTAAACAACCCAGCTATAGAATGAATCCTCACGATGTGGCCCAGGTCAAAGCAAAACTGGATCGATTGTTGAAGGTTGGGTTCATTGTCCCTATCAAGCATGCAGAGTGGATTTCCCCCATTGTCATAGTCCCTAAGAAGAATAAGCAATTGCGAATATGTATGGACTACCAGAAATTGAATGCAGCAATAGTACCTGATCCATTCCCTCTGCCGTTTTTGGACACAATGTTAGATGATGTGGCAGGCCGTGAGATGTACTCCTTTTTGGATGGATATACTGGTTATAACCAAGTACGAATGGCAGAGTAGGACATTCCAAAGATAACATTTATAACAAATTGGGGCGTCTTTGCGTGTATAGTGATGTGGTTTGGTCTGCGAAATGCTCCAAGTACATTTCAGCACTGTATACAGGAAGTTTTCTCTCCTTATCTAACTACATTCAAGAGAGTTTACTTGGATGACTTCTCCTTATCCGATGATACTTTGGCGCATCTATATCATTTACGGTGCTGTTTTTCAAAGTGTTGCGAATACCGTTTGTGCTTAAACCCCAATAAATTAGTATTCTCTATATCTTGCGGAAAGCTGCTAGGGCATATCATTTCAAAATAGGGAATGCAAGTTGATCCGGATAAAGTGAAGGCGGTACTGGAGGCATCTGCTCTCAAGACACCCAAAGAAGTGATGCGCTTCTTGGGACAAATCCGGTGGCATGGACGCCATTTGCGATGGCTTGCTCATCTGGCCAAACCACTCAACCAACTAATAACCAGTATTTCTCGCCAGTTTGAATGGATTGAAGCATGTCAGCTGTCTTTCGATCGATTGAAATCACTGTTAACGCAGGCACCTATTTTACAAGCACCAAATTGGGAACTCCCATTTCACGTCTTTGTGGATGCGTCCGGCATTGTCATTGGCAGCGTGCTCATGCAGCAATCGGAGAAATGGTTCCATCTCGTGTATTATGCGAGTCGCAGGTTAGGTCCGGCAGAGCGCAATTATTCTATCACCGATCGTGAATGTCTCAGATTAGTGTATTCGGTGAAGAAATTCCGGCATTATTTACTCGGATGCCGCTTCACCTTCCATGTCGATCATGCAGCCTTGGTGTACCTTGTTCGCCAACAACATATGGGAGGACGATTAGCTAGATGGGTATTGTTGCTCAAAGAGTTTGATTATTCAGTAGTACATCGACGAGGGTCTACACACACGCTTGCTGACTTTTTATCTCGGTTAGATTCCGGTGAACTTCTGGAAGGAGTTGATGATACCACACCCACTATCTATGCAACTGAGATTGTACAGGTTGATTAGCAAGAATTATTAGGAAAATCCTCCTATTATGACACTTTTAACCCCCGTGTCGTAGTCACCCTGAATACAGTCGTTGAGGGATTCCGTCTTCCTCATGAGGGTCTCACCGATGGACCTCTCTTACCCATGGTTACTATGAAAGAACTCTTCCCCCGCCACTCGTCCAATGAGTTTGCAATTTTGTGTCGACCTGAACCGGAGCGCACCGCACTCCAATTCCTTGTCGCTGCCCTTAATCTCCAAAAACATACATATGGCATCTCTCGCCCCTTCTATTCTATGATTCACACCGTAGCGAGAGAAGCAGTTAATTTTGCTTCCTTCTTTTTTCGGCGCATTCACCGGGAATGCCAGATTGTTTTTAGGCAATTGGCCAAGCACGAGATACCCCGCATTCGCTTGCCGCACCTCCTGGCTTTCCTCCTCCCGACAATTCAGGCTGTGCAACCTCCTCCAATGCCTACGATTCTATTACATGAGGAGTCTACACAAATGATGGAGATCGACGACGATGAAGATCTTTTGCAATTCTTCCCGAGGAAACACTGCAAACTGAGCCCTTCACATAGTAAGATCCTGTCCTCTTCCACCGTGCAAGTGCAGGACACTGCTTCGTCGGCTCAGATTCCTTCTCCCCCATCATCCCCTCTAGATAAAGCTCTTCCTCATACCGTTATTGACGAAGTTCAACCTGATGATATGCTCATGCTGCTCGAGTCCCATCCACAGGCATCTGTGCTCGATACGGCCACCGAAACTGCACAACTTGTTGATCATCCACATCCTGAGGAGGAGACTGCACAATCGGATGATTCTGCTCTCGTGGTAACAACCATTGCCCTGTTCTCTACCTCTCAAAATCCACCTCTACCTCTGTGTCCCTCCAAGGTGCCATTGCCACCTAGCCTTCCTTCTTCCCCATGTCAGTTGGTAGCCTAACCTCTTCCCTCCTCACTCGATTATTCCCCTCCCTCGTTATCTGCCACTATTTCCGCTAACCCTTCTCAACCCATCTCCAACTCTCTCATCCCTGACTCATTAGCTCAATTAGCTTTGATTGGAAATTACCTCATTCATCTCTCCACCCATCTTCCCCATCACCTCCAAGTGGCCCAACACTCCCTTCAGTAGTAGTACCAAGCCAAAGTGGATATGCTAGAAGCTGACATCGCCCCACTTTAGAAAGAAGTGCTTATAGCCAAAGCTGAAGCCAGTTCCTTTGAGGAACAGATTCGCCTTCTACAAGCAAAATTGAAAGAGAAAGATGCCATCATTGCCGTACGTGATGATGAGATTAGTAGATTGAAGTAGATTGTGATTGACAAAGAAGATGCCAGGTTAGCTTTGGGCAACCTTCTTGAGACTACATGCGCAGATCTGGCTTTGGTGGAGCAAAAAGGTCAAGAAATGGCGGACCTAGCTATGCAAGTCACAACTGACTTAAAGACAGTTTTCGAAGAATTATTCCAGAAAAGTCTCTCCTTGGATGAAGAAATTGCCCGAAACATTCAATTGAAGAAGGACATTGAAGCTATTCAAAAGGAAAGACATGATTTTTATAAAACGATGCAGTTCCAGTCTCAAGAACTCGAGCAAAGAAAAAAGCAGTTGGAAATCCAGGCTGATCATTTATCGAGGATTGATGTAGAAATTGCAGAGATGAAGTTGCATAGAGATGTAGCATTAGCCAATGATTTTTATTTGCAAGAAGCTTTCCTATAGACTCAGACTGAGTCACTCATCAGTCAGGTGATCACTGCCAGTTCGGTCAGAACTGATGCACACTTGGTGGAGCCACAAATTTTGAAGGATATGCTGGATTCTCTGAAGCAGAAAATAGCTTGCACTTTTAAGTTAGCTCGTTCAATGTATATACAGGGCATTATAGATGAGTCCTAACTTTTGTACTTATCATTCTGGGTTTGAGTCCACCGTGCGTGCCAGTGTGAGCCGCCGGAATGGAATTAACATATTCTATAATGTAACTCTGAAAAGTCGCACGGACACCGAAAGGGCGTAGCGCAATTGTTGTAACTCTTTTTGAGTAATGAAAGGAGCGTGCGTGAAACAGAAGGTGACGACGCCGGATTGTGAGTCTGGGCGAGTGCCTGATGTGAAGCGTGGTGCATTTTCCAATTCTTGGTGTTATTATGTAATTCTATTAATCAAATTTAGTAGTTAATTAAGTCTCTATTGAGTGCTAAGTTAATTCGATATTGCGGTGAAGTGGCGAAGTTGCGTGTTTATGCGTTATGACAGTGAAGAAGCTGTAATGCGCAGAACACATAAGTAGTTGAAGATAGTTCAATTTAGAAATGCTAAGTTGGTGTAGTAGCATATAGTTGATTAGTAGATTGGGAAAATACAAACAGGGCCTCTGTTTTACAGACCACTAACCATCCCAAGAACCCAGTAAGATAAAATAAACAAAGTTAATAGAAGATCTACTAGAGAGAAGAAGAAGCTAGAGAGGTATGGCTATGATTCATGTCTAGTGAGTAAAGAATCTATCTATTTAGCACAAGACTTAAATTCTGAAAATCCCTCATCCTATGAGGAGGCAAAGAAGAAACCAAAATGAATGAATGCTATGGAAGAAGAAATTGAAGCCTTGTAGGAGGTTCACACTTGGCCCAAGTCTACAATCGTGAAGATCATTAGATCTAGATGGATGTACAAATCAAAGAAGAACTCTGATGGAACTATCAATGGGTATAAAGCTAGAATTATGGCCAAAGAGTATGCTCAAGCCCAAGGAATTGACTATGAGGAGACCTTCTCACTTGTGGCAAAGATGCCAACAATTACATTGCTTCAGTGAGCATTGCCACTGCTAAGAATTGGAAGATCTATCAAATGGAGGTGAAGAATGTATTTTTGAATGGATGGTTGTCTGAATTGGTATATATGGCTCCACCCCTTATATTTGAAGATTCACATTTTCCATGCATGTAGGTTAAAGAAAGTTCTATATGGTCTAACGCAAGCTCCAAGAGCTTAGAATTATAGACTTATGACCTATTTATAGGATAACAATATCATTGTTAGCAAAGCATATCCTTCACTCTTCATCAAGAGGAACCATGGAGAAGTCATACTTGTGTATATTTAGATGAAATTATACTCACAGGTAGTGATGCTAAAGGTATGAGGAGGATCAATCTATAAATGAGGGAGGAATTTAAAATCAATGACTTAGGGTAACTCACATACTTCCTATGTTTGGAAGATGTGTATACAAAGGAGGTTATGTATCTCACTCAAAAGAAATACATCAAATAAATGCTAAAAAAATTCAAGATGGAGAATGCTAAGGTTGAAAGTACACTCATGGTGATAAACTCAAAGCTAAGTGCTCATGAATGGTGAAATACAAGCTTCAACCTTAGTCTAATTTGGATCATCAAATGGATGCCATTTAGAGCCTCATAAAGCAAGCATTCAAGCATGAGAGATCATATCTACACACAATCAGCTTTGAATTTGAGAGATCCCATGTATGTGTGTGCTCCTAGATAGTTTGGAAGCAAGTTAATGGGTCCTTAAGCTAAGCTAGCCCCTTGGTTGCTTGCTTGGGTGAGTCTCAATAAGGTTTTGTGTAGCCATAGCTAACACACGAAATTCTATGTGTGCACTGTAGATTGCTCTTTGCATTGAGCATTGTTCATTAGTCATATCTCATTTGATTCTTCTAATCATTGGCTTATTAGAAATATAATTAATTTATCTATAGTCTGGTAAAGTCTCAAATCAATTATTTGCATATTCAGAGAGAACCAGGTTCATGAGTGAACATGTGTCTATCTATGTACACCTAGTGAAGAGCAAATTTAGTGTATCTTGAAGGTATTGTATCTCCCAATATGTGTAACCAATTCGAGTGGAATAACCTCGATTGGCAAGGCCTCAAAGGTCTATTTTATGTTCGCGAAAGTTCTTAGGCTTAATCTACAAGCTCCACATTTGTAAATCATGTGCTGCTTGGTCACATTGGGAGTGCCAAGCACACTTTGATCCCTACAAATTTGCTTCAGAGTTCTCTCTCCTATGTGCCCTAGCCTTTTGTGCCATATTTCCAACTCAGATAAGGTTTTATCTCTATAATTGAATAGTGCTATGTATCTTGTGTCTTCAATTTCAAAAGTAAACAATCTACCTGACTTCTCACCTTTGGAAATGCTTTTGAATCCTTGTTGGGGGTCTTCCACATATGCTCCACGCTTAGTGGACTTGACTTGTAGACCTTACTCTACAATCTACCCAACACTAATTATGTTTTTGGTTATAATAGGCAAATACAGAACTTTGCTCAAAAGGTTCATACTACCATCAGATGTCTTGACATTTCCATTTGCCTAAATGAATGTTAAGTGTCATCACTTGTTTGTACCTCATGCTTCCCCTTGGGTTCTTCAAGATCAGATAATAGTGCTACATTTCTACCACATGATTGGAACAACCGGAGTCAATGTAGAAAAGAAGCTCATCATCTTTACCTTGTTTGGATGTCATGTTCATGATGAGCAGAGAGTCTTCTTGATCTTCAATATAGTTGTTGAAGTCCCTTCTTCCTCGAAAGCCTCCTTGATAGTTGTTCTTGTTGTAGCCTTGATTCTAATTATGGTTGTAGTTGCCTTCACCATTGTTGTACCTACCTCTTGTTTGTCCATAGCTTCCTCTATGGAAGCCTCTTCACCTTTGGTTCCTTGTATTTTTGTAGCATTCTTCTATAGTGTAGTTGTTGAGACCATATACATTGCATGATGAAATTTTGTAGGGTCTCCCCCTACCTTGCTTACCTCCTTTGCCCCTACCTCTAGCACCTCTTCCTCTTCCTGCATAATTAGCTTAAGAGGTGCTAGCCTCTTCATCCTGTTTCTTACTTTTACCTTTCCTTAGCTTTATTCTTATCTGTATAAAGGGCCGAGGATTGGTTGCCTCTTGAGTTATCACCATTTCTATTGAGCTTTCTCCCATGGGTGAAGAGTTGTCCCATCAAGGTGTTGAGATCACGTACTTGCATATCCATGTAGAGATCCATT
Organism: Ceratopteris richardii; assembly: GCA_020310875.1. Lineage (NCBI taxonomy): Eukaryota > Viridiplantae > Streptophyta > Polypodiopsida > Polypodiales > Pteridaceae > Ceratopteris > Ceratopteris richardii. Next base: position 115,960,422 of record CM035407.1, on the reverse strand, counting down.
GTTGTGGTGAAGGATTCCCACTTATCATTAGCTTTAATTCCATTGATGATCTACCTCACTATGTGCTCTTCCTCTATCTCTTCTCCAATGCTTGCAAGCTAGTCTACAACATCTTTCATTTTGGTTACATAATCAACCACTCCTTGCTTTGGTTGTTTCTTGAGGGTTGTGAATTCCATCCACAACTGATTCTTCCTAGCTCTTCTATTGGAGGAGAAGTATAATGAAATTACTTCCCAAGTCTCTTGGGAGGTTTTAAAATTTCTAACATGTGGTAAAAAGAAATCAGAGATTGATTTTAGTAGATATGACCTTGCAAGAGCATCCTTTGCACACCATGTGGTTAGCCTCTCTTGCTCTTCCCTTGTTGGTTGATTCTTGCTCCTGAAGATTGGCAGTTCTTCATCTCCTGAGATGTATCCAAATAAGCTTCTCCCTTGAAGGTATGATTGCATCCTTAGGGACCTTGTCGAGTAGTTTTTCCTGTCCAATGTCTCAATGAAAGATGGAAATCCATCTCCAATCTTGATTGAAATTGCTCTGATACCACTGTTGAAGGACATGGTAGATAATCACAAGAGATGAGTTGGTGTAGCTAAAAACTGCTTCACACTTACTATAAGTGATGGCTCGAGAGTGTTGTGGGCCTCTTTAGATAGCTAATAAGTAAAAATGATCACATATGTTGCTTGGAAGATGATGCACAAATGATAGGATCAAAACAGATAGGTAGGCATATGATCCAATGTACAAAACTTGCTATTTTTGTTGAGACACCTACTCAGAGTTTTGCACATCTTTGAGTACAATAGCAATTAATAAAATTCCTTTTACGGAACTTTAATTAGCTTAACAAGCTACCAATCATGAATATAATCATCTAAAATGATAAACTATATGCAAAGAAATATGTTTAGCAAGTTAAACGTGCTTCCCCACTTTTATGCACCTTGAAAATCACATGCCAATGAGCAATGTTTGATTAATATCTGATGATCGCGATAGCCATTATCAATGAAACTTTGTAGAATTATAATAGACAAAATGTTGAATATGTCATGCTTTAAAGCACATGAAATGATTCACTATAGAGTGAGAACTAGCTCAAACAAATCCACTATTCTCATGAAGTATGACAGAGATGTGAGAGAAAGAAGTAATGATCATGTATGAGTTAAATCATGTAAAATAAAAATGTCATTGACAATAAGTGATTGCGCAATGAGTGATACAAGAGTGAGCTGAGGTGAGCTCCTCTTCTCAATGAAAGTACAATAAGATAGATATGTAGATAGATAGATAGATAGATAGATAGATAGATAGATAGATAGATAGATAGATAGATAGATAGATAGATAGATAGATAGATAGATAGATAGATAGATAGATAGATAGATAGATAGGTAGATAGATAGATAGATAGATAGATAGATAGATAGATAGATCCATAGATAGATCGATATATAGATCGAATAGATAGATAGATAGATAGATAGATAGATAGATAGATAGATAGATAGATAGATAGATAGATAGATAGATAGATAGATAGATAGATAGATAGATAGATAGATAGATAGATAGATAGATAGATAGATAAATAGATAGATAGATTGATAGGTAGATTGATAGATAGATAGATAGATAGATAGATAGATAGATAGATAGATAGATAGATAGATAGATAGACAGACAGATAGATAGATAGATAGATAGATAGATAGATAGATAGATAGATAGATAGAGAGATAGAGAGATACAGAGTTAGAGATATAGATAGATAGATAGATAGATAGATAGATAGATAGATAGATAGATAGATAGACACATAGATAGAAAGATAGATAGGTAGATAGAAAAGAAAGAAAGAAAGAAAGATATATAGATAGATAGATAGATAGATAGATAGATAGATAGATAGATAGATATATATATAGATATATATATATATAGATAGATAGATAGATAGATAGATAGATAGATAGATAGATAGATAGATAGATAGATAGATAGATAGATAGGTAGGTAGGTAGGTAGTAGATAGATAGATAGATGGGTAGATAGGTAGACAGATAGATAGAGAGACATGTAGACAAATAGATAGATAGATAGATAGATAGATAGATAGATAGATAGATAGATAGATAGATAGATAGATAGTAGATAGATAGATAGAGAGATAGATAGATAGATAGATACATAGAAAGATTATAGATGGATAGATAGATAGATAAATAGATAGATAGATAGATAGATAGATAGATAGATAGATAGATAGATAGATAGATAGATAGATAGATAGATAGATAGATAGATAGATAGATAGATAGATAGATAGATAGATAGATAGATAGATAGATAGATAGATAGATAGATAGATAGATAGATAGATAGATAGAGAGGTAGAAAGATAGATAGATAGATAGATAGATTGATAAATAAAGAGATAGATATAAAGATAGGTAAATAGAAAGAAAGATAGACAAATATATATATATATATATATATATATATATATATATATATATATATATATATATATATATATATATATATATATATATATATATATATATATATATATATATATATATATATATATATATATATATATATATATATATATATATATATATAAGGATGTAATGAAAAATACCTATAAATACACATGCAATGATAGACTTATCCATCAGAGTATGTGGGTGAAGATTATACCCAATCTGGTGTCAATTCTCTTGTCTCTTTCTCTTTTGTTTATGCTTTTGTGAGATTTTGTTTCTATACTATCCTCTGCATATGTGTTTGTGAGATTCGGTCAATAGTGGTATTAGAGCCAAGGCATGTCTGTGAAAGTGGTTGAATGGAGTTAAGAATAATCAGACTTGATTCTAAATTTTCTTGGGAAACATTTTCTAGCTCTTCTAATAAAGTAGAACTTTTTGAGAGTTCAATTATACACTCAAATTTCTCATCACTTAAAATTAATCCTGATTTTCTAAAATGTTTTTCATTTTGTTTCCTAGATGTTTTTGTAAGATTTTCCTTAGTAATATAATGTAAGCTAGTCATAGGAGTACAAACTAAGTAATCTTCAAATTTATGTTCATTATTAAGCGAGACATCAAAATAATATCCACTATTGTCCTGCTCAATAGTGGAGTCTAGCAGAAATTTTGATCATAATATGCCCCATATTCTCTTACAGCCAGTGGATCATCACATACATGACTGATCGAGTCAATGGGACTTCTTCTTAAGTTCTTTCTATTTCTAGTGTGATTTGGGTAGACTATCATAACTTGCAAATAATCCATCCCTGATTTGGATCCAATTCTTGCATACGTTGACCCATCGTTCATTGTTTCCATTCTCATCTCAGCTATAAATAGTTGTCCGAGAATTACTTCATAGGAACAATTATCTTGAACGAAGAAGTGAAACTCTTCTCGAACGCCACCTATCATTATAGGCACACTGGCACATGCTCCTAATAAAATACCAGAGCCATTATCGACTGTTCTCATCCTCCATCCGTGTTCTTTGTGAATTGGCCATCTAAATTTGTCAAAAAACTTCTTTGAAATAACGTTTATCTCTGACCCCGAGTTAATGAGAGCCAGAGCTAAACATGAATCCTTCTTATCTCCAATTCTAATTTTCACTTCTGGTGTACCTCGTGCCCAGAAGGTAGAGTTGAATTTACTTTCACTTTTTAACATCTCTTCATCAGGCTGTATGGGTCCTAAAAAATTTCTATTTATGCTTCTAGTTGTAAATTCTTCATCGTCTTCATAATCACTCTCACTTAGTGTGACTGCATCATTCATAGCTAGAGTTTCTTTTGCCACATCTTGCATATCCTCGTCCTGTGGCAATGGAAAACATCTTCTTCTAATTAGTCAAATAAAACTGTCCTTGAACTCAGGTTTTGCAATTGAAAACACTTGTTCAAGAGACATTGTTCCTTGAGTTTTTAGAAGAATATCATTTAAGATTTCTCTAGCATCAGTTTTCTTCTCGAGCTCCAAAATCAATATAGCCCGTGGAGCTCTTCTTCCCTTTTTTTTTTCCTTTCTCTTCACTTTGTTTTTGGTCATCTTTATTTTCAGTTTTAGAATTTTCTTTTTCAGATTTCTTCTGTTCCTCCTGTGATTGAATATTTTCATCTGTTGGCTTTTTGCCTTCCTTTATCATCTTTCTCTTCTCTTCTTGAGATAAATTTGTATCCTCAAATTGTACTTTTTTATAAGTTTTCTTCTCATCTTCTCTCGTCTGTCTCCTAGTCACCCTCCTATCTCCTTCCTCTACATCATCCTGCATATCATCTCGTCTTCGTTTTTCCTCAACATTAGCAATGTGAGAATAAACAGAGGCTTGATCTAGAGGAGATATCCATGCAATTTTATACATGATCTCATCTTTAGCTCGTACCAGTGCCTCAATCGAATAAGGATTTTGGCTAGGCATAGAAAGAGGCCTATCATTGGCTGGGTCTAATCTAGCAGTCGAGGTACTCACAGTTGCATTAGAGATTGTTAAGTTTTCATATAACTTTTTCATTCCTCCTTTGCCCCAATTGATGGATAAAGGAAGATGTGACCTAAAGTCGCATAGTATTCTATCAATTTCTACAGGTAATTGATTTTCCTTCGCACGTTTTAATTCATCACATGCAAAAGTTGCGTGCTCCTGACTATCACACCATACACATCGCTTTGCGCCAGTCCCTTTTCTCTCAGTATTTCTTTGAAAGAGTGGCTGAGTAGCAAACTGTGGAGCTAGCTGGAAAACTGGTGGAAGGGAATGTATTGAGGCATAACTGTAGGTGGTGCTTGCCCTACACCACTATTGCTAGCCCCACGATCATTAAAGCTCATGGAGTATACTTTGTTATTCGATTGGGCAACCTCTTTTGAAAGAGTTGCTTGCATGTTCATGACATTCTCCATCTGCTTACATAGTATAGCTAGTTCAAATTCTATCGTAGCTTTAGTGGCAACTGAATTGTTAGCCATAGCCATAGTCGTAGCCATTGGCATGTCAGTTTGCCTTGCAGCAGGTGTCTCCCTAGGCTGAGAAGCATTAGGTCTAGCATATAAAACTGTTTGCCTTTGCTTCATTTGAGAAAGAGCCTCTATTTCTTTTTTTACTTTTCCCAATCCTCAGTCATGTCATATCTTTTCCTGGCTCCTCTATACGTCTCTCAACCTCAGCCCTATCCTCAGGACTTAGTATCTTAAGGAAATATATAATTACATCTGGATTTATTGCGTTTCTATCATCTTCGGGGAGTTGAGCTAAACGTCTCATAAACTCACCATGAAGATGAGTCACGGAATCATTGCTCTTGACAGAGTTTATCCAACGCAAAAGTCCTTCTCGACTATGCTAGCTAAAGTCCTCAAGATAGAACATCTTATGTAATTCTTTTCTAAATTCTTCCCAAGGTTTACTAGCGTGCTCTTGTATACTTTCTAGAATTGAACTAGAAACAACACGTCCAAAATATTTGACTAAAACATGATCAGGTAAACCCTGGATTTGCACTTGCTCCTCAAATGCATCCAGGTACTCAGTAATGTTTAAGCCAGTGAATTTATTTTTTTCTCTTAAAATGGCTTGGACTATGCGTATTCCTTGCTTCTCAATCATCATTATTTTGAACATCTCCTCCATTTTGCATTCTTGATAACGCTTTGAATGGAGTAGAAGATCCCTAATGGCAGGTTCTAATTGTTCCCTAAACTGCCTAAACCTATCACTAGTTGATAAAGCCAGGGATGTTGGCTTTACCTAATCCTAAGCTTTACTATTTCTAACTTCTTTTCTTAAATATTTTTTTTTGTTTCCTTAATCATAGAATTATATTTATCTTTTTAACTTGATCTTTTGAATTTATAAGTAGATTTCTCTTTTACTTTATAAGTTTTTAATTTTTTTGAATTTTTTAGAACTTAAATTTTTAAACCTTTTTAATTTTAAAAGTTTCTTTAATAAAGTAGATAAATTTTGTAAAATATATTTCCCTGATTTAGATCTTTTGGTTTTTTAATAAATTCCTGACTAATATTTTCTTTGATTGATTTTAGATAAAACAAGAAAGAAATAAAAGCAACAACTCTAAATTTAAAGAACCTAAATCCAAAATTCTTTTTATGCTATAAAATTCTTTTTGTGCAATGAAATAAATATGAAGCAAACAAACAATCTTTTTGAGTAAAGTAAAATCTTTCTTTTTGATGCTGTAAAAAATAATATTTTTATAAAACTTTCCTAAGATCTAATATGAAAATGTTTAAATGCTTAAAACTATCTTTCCTAAATGAAAAGAAAATTTTTCAATGCTCTTTCAATGCAAGTATGAAAGTGCCTAATTCCTAATGCAAATGAAAACAACCTTCTTTTTTAGTGGTGTAAATGAACTTAAAAATAAAGGAACTTGAAAAACACCTTACTTGAAATTTTATTGATGTAGAAGTTCTAATGTGCACGTGATATATTTTTACAAACTTTTTTAGTAAATCCTAAATACAGAACTAAAAGTGAACGTGAAAAAGTCTTGATCTTCTTGTATGTTGATGGAGGGGGGGGAGTGAAATGACGAAGCTCCTCCGGTTATATATCCTTTTTCCCATGGAGGTGCTCAGGTCATAAGACTAGCCCTCAACACCTAGGGAAAAAATAAGCAGCAAAATCTTCACATTTCATTGCAGCTTCTTTCTTCACTTTCCTGCATACAAGAAGAAGATAAAGTTAATTATTTAACTAAAAATTGAAAAATACAACAAAAAACCCTAAGCACACTATCATCATGCTTCATGTCGGGTTCACCAATGTTGTCGTAGAGGGGTGTGAAGGGAGGCAGACGATCATCCAACAGATTCAGGCTAACCTAGCCATGTGACTACACACATGGTGTTTCTTAGTATGCTTCGGGATTTGGGTTGAGTTCTCAGTTTTTGGGTGATAAAAGCTAGAGGTTTTTAATCTTTTTAAGTTTAATTTAAGAACCAAGATTCTTATCAAAGTATATTTCTAGCGTTTTGATATGCCTCAAAACTCAGTTCCTCTTCAGTAATTCGATTAGAACTCTCTTCACTAATACATTCTTTAATAATAACTACTTCATCGTTTTCAGATTGATTTTTTCTCTTAGGGGAAGGTGGAAATGAGATTTCTTTTTTGTCAGATTCAAGAAAAGCAATAGAACAAATAGTTTTAAATCTAGATACTCTATAATCATCAGGTAAAGAGTATAAAGTCCCAGTTAGAATAATATCTTTTACTTTTTCTACTTCTTCTATATTATCCTTGTTTTCGTTAATTTGAGCACTATTATTTTCTAATGGAATAGGTAAAAGTGTATTTAAAATGAAAGAGTTATCTATTTTCTTTTTAATTGGAGTCTTACTAGTGGAAGCAATATTTGAATTCATGAAAAGTAGAACACTACGGGCCGTAAGGAAGTGTGTTCCTATACTTAGCTAAAGCTTCTAAATATGAAGGCAAAATTATTTCCTCCCTAGTTATTCTATCTTTAATTATATCAACTATCGCGTTTTCTTTTTGTTTTGAATTAGTATTGCTTTTTAAGTTGGGTGGAAACAAATCCTCTTTATTCTCAAGTGCCGGTAAAACTATTGAAAGTAAAGGCAAAACCCTGGGTACATTACGATCGTATTCTATCGTATGTAAAGTCTCATCAACTATTTGGTCTTTAATTATTTCTATTCCTTCACTCTCGTTACTAATCGTTCTTTCAATAGGTGACGGTAGAAGCATTCCTATAACAAAAGAGTTATCTAATTCTTTATTATTAGTAAGAGATCCCCTTGTTGATGCTAAATTATTAGTCATATGAAAACGAAATATATAGATCTTAAGTAAATCATAAAGTGAAAGTATGAATAGGTAAAGAGACATACACACACATACACATCCATGCATACACACACACACACGTAGATAGACATATACATACATGCATACATATGCATATGCATACATACATTCTTACATGCATACACACACATACACACGCATACACACACATGCATACATAATGCACATGCATATGCATACATAATGCACATGCATATGCATACACAATGCACATGCATATGCATACATACATGCTTACATGCATACACACACATTCACACACATACCCATACATGCATAGACACACACACATAGACACGCACACACACATAGACACACACACACATAGAAACACACACACATATATATGCATACACACACACACACCTAGAGAGACATACACACACATACACATACATACATACATATGCATACATAATGCATATGCATATGCATACATAATGCATATGCATATGCATACATAATGCATATGCATATGCATACATAATGCATATGCATATGCATACATAATGCATATGCATATGCATACATACATACTTACATGCATACACACACATACACACACATATGCACACACATGCATACATATGCATACATAATGCACATGCATATGCATACATAATGCACATGCATATGCATACACAATGCACATGCATATGCATACATACATGCTTACATGCTTACATGCATACACACACATTCACACACATACCCATACATGCATAGACACACACACATAGACACACACACACATAGACACACACACACACATAGACACACACACAGACACATAGAAACACACACATACACACATATATATGCATACACACACACACACACACCTAGAGAGACATACACAGACATACACATACATACATACATATGCATACATAATGCATATGCATATGCATACATACATACTTACATGCATACACACACATACACACACATATGCACACACATGCATACATATGCATACATAATGCACATGCATATGCATATATACATGCTTACATGCATACACATACACACATAGACACATACACACACATAGACACATACACACATATACACACAAATTTATGCACAGACATACACATGCATACACACAGACATACACATGCATACACACAGACATACACACATACACACATACACACATAGACACACACACACACTTACTCACATAGACACACACACATAGACACACACACATAGACACACACACACATACACACATAGACACACACGCACTTACACTCATACACAGACGCACTTACACATGCATACACATAGACATACACACATACACACATAGACACACACACACACATAGACACACACACACTTACACACATAGAGACACACACACATAGAGACACACACACATAAACACATACACACTTACACACACACACACAAATATGCACACATACATATAAACACACACATAGACACATAGACACATACACACTTATGCACACACATACACACATCCACACACATTTACACACACACACATACACATGCATATAGACACATATATAATGATACACACATATATACACACATAGCTAATACACACATATACACACAAGCACATACACACTTACACACACACATACACACATCCACACACATTTACACACATACATACACATGCATATAGACACATATATATACAAATACACACGTATATACACACATAGACACACACATAGACACACACACATAGACACACACACACACATATACACACACATATACACACACATATACACACACATATACACACACATGGACACATACACACACATATATGCAGAGACACACACATAGAGACATACACACACATATATGCATACACACACATAGAGACACATACACACACATACACATACATCCATACATATGCATATGCATACATAAAGCATATGAATATGCATACATAATGCATATGCATATGCATACATAATGCATATGCATATGCATACATAATGCATATGCATATGCATACATAATGCATATGCATATGCATACATAATGCATACACATATGCATACATAATTCATATGCATATGCAGACATACATACTTACATGCATACACACACATACACACACATGCATACATTTGCATACATAATGCACATGCATATGCATACATACATGCTTACATGCATACACATACTCACATATACACCTACATATACATATACACACATACATATGTACACACACATATATTGTTTTCTAACCCATTTTGTTTTATATGTACAGGTATTATGGATCCTAGTAGAGAGAGAAAGGTGAAACTCACTCTCATAAAAAGTCTTATGAGAGAAAGAGTTCCGTCTGATACTTTAGGGATCATCATGCATGAGTACTTAGAGATGCCTAATGATGAGCTGGATTTTACGATCGAGATGCTTACTCAACAATCAGAGGAGGTCTCTTGTGCTGCTCCACATGCAGAAAGACAGCTATCTGCTCATAGGTATGTTTTTTTTCACAATTTGTTTTAATGATATTTTCACACATATTTTTTTTTATTTATTATCTATCTATTTTGAGGACACCTATACCGCCTCCAGATCATGACAGCAAAGCACAGGTGCCTATGAGGACATGCATAGGAACCTTAGGCCTAGAGTGTGATATAGAGCCCAAGGGGAATATAGTGTATATACAGAATGGATTGGAGTTCAAGAGAAGAATGCGAGCATCATGCGACTCTTACCTACACCTTGTCCACTTGCAGTGAAACTAAGTATAAACTTTACATATATATTGAAATAAATATCTTATGTTTTTATTTACATGAATTTTTTATTTTTGTAGTGAGCATGATGAAAGGGATAAAAAATATGTACTTAGTTCACTTGAGACAAAGTTTGGGACAAGATAGTCACATAAGTGGTGTCTAAAAGAGATGCGAACACTTATGCATCATCATCGTGATAATGCACGGTACACATTGCTTTTATGTATATATATATATATATATATATATATATATATATATATATATATATATATATATATATATATATATATATATATGTGTGTGTGTGTGTGTGTGTGTGTGTGTGAGTATGTGTGCTTATGTATGCATGTATGTATATGGGAGAGAGAGAAACGAGTGTGACTAGAGGTATAAATACACGCATACACACACTAATACATCATACATGCACATTTACACACATATACACATACATGCACATTTATACATACACACACATACATGCACATTTTTACACACACATACACATGCATGCGGTTACACACATATAATGAATACACACATAGACACATACACATACACATAAATAATCATATGTACACACACATAGGCTCATATAATCATAGTTACATACATATATACACATACACATGCATACACACACACAACACATGCATACACACATATAGATACACATACATACACACACATGCACACACACATATAGATAAACATACATACACACATATAGATACACATACATACACACAAATGCATATATATATATATATATATATATATATATATATTATGATAGAATGGAAAGAAGCTATGGATGAAGAGATTGAAGCACTCAAGGAAAGTGACACATGGGAACTAATACCAAAGAAGGACTCCATGAAGGTAATAGGATCCAGATGGATCTATAAACTCAAAAACAATTTTGATGGGTCAATCAACAGGTATAAAGCCAGATTGGTAGCCAAGGGTTTTGCACAAACCCAATGCATTGACTATGAAGAGACATTCTCTCCTGCGGCCAAGATGCCAACCATCAGAGTGTTGGTGAGTGTAGCTGCATCAAAAAATTGGAACATGTATCAATTGGATGTAAAAAATGCTTTCTTGAATGGATGGATTTCAGAGGAGGTATATATGTCACAACCTCTTGGCTATGAGGATCCTAACAAGGTAACATATGTGTGCAAATTGAATAAAGATTTATATGGATTAAAGCAGGCACCTAGGGCATGGAATCACAAGTTGACTACTTACCTTCAAGACCAAGGTTTTGTCATGAGCAAGGTAGACACTTCTCTATTCATTAAGAGAAGTAATTCAGAGGTAATATACCTATGTGTTTATGTTGATGATATCATACTTACAGGTAATGATGTCAATGGAATCAGACAAATCAAGAGCCAGATGATGAAGGAGTTCAAGATCAATGATCTTGGTCTACTAAAGTATTTTCTTGGGCTTGAGTTAGTTTATACTAACTCTGGAACATACATTACTCAGAAAAAGTACATACAAGATATGTTAAAGAAGTTTCACTTGCAGGATGCCAAAGTGGCAAGTACTCCAATGGAGGTAAACCTAAAACTAGGTGCCCATGAAGGTGATGAAATTAATGACATTACAGGTTATCAAAGTATGGTGGGTAGCTTGAACTATGCTACCTTAACAAGGATAGACATTGCATATGGAGTTAGTGTGCTAAGTCAGTTTATGCACAAGCCAAGGATACCTCACTTAGAAGCTGCTAAGAGAACATTAAAGTATCTCAAGGGTACAAAAAATCATGGTTTGTATTTTCCTTACACTTCAAACATTGATATCAAGATCTATTCAGATGCAGATTGGGCAGGATGCAAGGATGATGGGAGGAGCACTTCAAGATATATTTCATTTGCAGGTGATAAGCCAATATCATGGTCTTCAAAGAAGCAACCTATTGTTGCTTTGTCTTCTACAGAAGCAGAGTATAGAGGACTGGCTAATGCCACACAAGAAGCCATATGGATCAAGCTATTGTATACAAAATTGGGTTTATATACTAGGTCACCAATAATCTTTGGAGACAATACAAGCTCACTTCACCTTGCAGCTAATCCCATCTATCATGCTAGGACCAAACATATAGAGGTCCATTACCACTATGTGAGAGAGAATTTATTAAACAAGGACATTCAACTAACCTATGTATCAACCAACATGCAATGTGCAGATTTGTTGACTAAAGCTTTGGATGGAAGCAAACTTTGCAAGTTCAAAGTAATGATTGGATTGCAGGATATACACGAAGATTGAAGATGAAGACCAAGCCAAAATGTTTGGCTTGAGGGGGAGCTATTGGTGTAATTCACATGCCTACACATTTGGCTTGATGGATACATTAAAATCCATACACATATGGAGAAGCATAGGAACTAGTGCTAGTGGTTAATTACCACTTTACTTCTTTGTAAAAGTCAGATTTGACTTGGAATCTTTGTAAACACCTACCAAAAGAGATTCGTGGAAAAGATTAGATTTGATTGATGGAATATCTCCTAGCATATAGGAGCTTGATCATAGGGAGCCAAAAGTTTGAATTTGAATTCAAATTTTTACTCAATCATTGTAAAAGAGATCACCAAAAAGTCACGGCTAAGACTCATCATTCCCGCGCTCATTAGTGTCAGTCCTGAGTGTGTGTGAGGCCTACACTCTAGCCCACACTATCTATACTATTAGGCAATGATCTTCATGCCAATGGATTTGTATACAGGTGTTCATTAATACATATATCTTCATTGTTCATTTCTGAGTTCTCTGTCATAGTACTTGAAAGTCTGTCAACTTGTGGAGTGCATATCTCAGTGATTTTTTCACCAAATTCAAAGATCTATAGCCTCTTGGAGCCAGCGCAAAGTTGTCTACATGCTATCAAAATTTTAAGAGATTCTATTAAGCCATTTCAGAGAAAAGCTCGTCGAGGTGATCATTGGTCACTGACTGCAACAGTCCTAAAAAATCGGGGGTAAAGGTTTACTTGCTAAATTGATTTCTCTTAGCATAGTTTGTCTTTTTACATCATTCCACTTGGAATAGTTAGCTTGATAAGCTAATTAAATACCCCTGAAAAGGAATTTTTCCAATTACTACTGTGCTGGTCATACTCAGCAAAAGATCCAGCAGGTGTCAAGACCAAATTAGAAGGTTTTCTTGAGATCTTCAAATCCAAAGTTATATGTTTTGGTTCAATCTTTACACACATGATTTCCAAAGGACATAGACCATTTTATGGTGTCATTGGAAAGCTAGGGAGGTCCACTTATCAACTCTGAAGCATCGAAGGGCTGGTACAAAGCAGGATTTGGCAGTACCTACTCAATCTCTTGGAGTGTCCATCCATCTTTCCCAACATTTCTCATTTTTAAAAATATCAATGCTCTCACTGTCATTTTGATACCAATCCTCAATAAAATCTGCCATGGCATCATCTTCATTATCATCACACAAATCTTGTACTTTATCTTCTTTTGAATATAGATATTTCAACCTTGCATATTCCACAAGATCACTTTTGCGTAGCCTCCTCATAGAAGCTTCTGATAAATGAGGTCTTACTAGCAATTGTGAATGGTATGGAGGAATATCATCAACATCATAAGTTGGAATCTACGCACATGAATAAAAATCATTAGTATTCTATAAATGAATAAAAAGTAAACTTTAAACATAAAATTAAATATATAAGTTATTAAACATGGATAGAAAATTTTCATTCTCTCTCTAGCTAAAAGGTGCTCTTGGAGGTCTACGCCATCCATAATTCACTAATAATTCATCACCAACATGTAATGTAGTAATAGCATTGACAACTATGTATCTTGATACATCTTTACTCATGAGTGGTGATTCATGACTATTTTCATGCTTCTCAAATGTGCAATTAGTCCTTGAACTATTATGTAACCCTCGACTACTATTTATTAAACCTACTATATTTGCATGCATGTAAGGTCTTCCATCAATATATAATCTTTCATTTTCTGCATGTGAAATCCTTCTACTAGTAAGGGATGCTGCACTCAAGCATATTCCATAAGTACTCATGCTTTGAACATAACGTGAAAGTTGATGCCAATCTCCCCATCCATATATAGGACCATAAAATGACATAAGAGTGACTTCAGAGTTTGGAGGCACATACAAATGCTCTACAATAAAGAGACCATGACCAACATTAGTAATAGTGTATGGAGCAATCATATAGAGATTACCCCAAAAGTTAAAAACCTCTCCATCTAAAGGAAGTGTTCCTCTATTCCATCCTCCATATCTTCTTCTATCATATGTTTGTACTAGAGAACGATCACGAGTTGGCAATGGATAATCTCTAGTCGTTTTAGTCTCTAAACTAGGAGGTAGAGGATTTCTAGAAACCTCTGCTTGTAATTGATGAAAAGCAAGTCCATGATGTGTACGAGGTATATTAACATTATGGGTATGAGAGTTATCCTCATCATCATCATCATCGAGCAAGTATTCCTATATATCAACAATAATTTACTTTTGTATATGGTTTTTAAATAAAATAATGACATTAACGTATAGAAAAAATACATACCCATGCATTATCATGTTGACCAGGTTGTGGTGCATGCTCAAAAGTACCATACTCTGCCTCATGTTCAATACATTCCAATTGTCATCTTCAATACATGCCATAAAAAGAGTTACACCAACATATAATATGCTCTTGATAGTAAAACTCATCATAATTCGTATCGGAGGACACATGTGAAGTTGTTGCATGGGTAGGAGGTGGTGTCCTTGCACAATTAGGAGATGGTGGTGGAGTTCCATCTGATTGATCGAAATCTACAAATAATGGTATTTGATATTAATAATCTGATTATTTACATACATAAACATTCACATATACATATTTACACATACACACATATTCACATATACACATTTACACATAGACACATATTCACATATACAGAAATACTCATTATTGTGGGATAAATGCATGTATTTTGTATGAATGAGTGTATATGTATGCATGTGTATGTGTGTACATATATATGTTGATATGTATATGTGTGTTTATGTTATATGTATGTATATGTGTATATGTATGCATATATATATATATGTATATATGTATGTGTATATGTATGCATATATGTATGTGTATATGTATGCATATATGTATGTGTATATGTTTGCATGTATATGTGTATGTGGGTATGTGTATGTTTATGTGTGTGTATATATGTGCATGTATATATGTGCATGTATTCTGATTCTTGTTTTCTATTTGAGATTAAATTAATAGGAGATATTGTATGGTGGAAAAAATAAGAGGAGACCTAACATACCACCTCAGACGTGTCAATTTTTTTGTAGATAGCTATGTCTTCAGGAGTCATTTCCTCAGTAGAAGGTATACATATTAATAGTTTATATTTATAATTCTCATATATTTTATTAAATTTTTACATTTAATTTATGTATTTCTTTTTTCTTTAAATAAACAAGCTACTACAAAGAAGAGAGTTGAGTCAGGCCACACATCGCACCTAGGAAAAATGGGCCATCATGGTTTCGTAGTTACATGTGTAAGTATATGTGTTATTGTGAGTATATTCTTTATTTTAGTTAAAATGCAAGAAACTAATCTTTTTTATTTGTTTCAATGCAGCGAAAGGATTATGGTCGATATCCTATGAAACATGAGATCGAGTATGCTACGCATTTTGGATATTTGAGCGAGTATATGCGAGATTATCCGGATGCATTTGTGAGTATTATTAAATTTTATATAACTATTTTATTTTTATGAGAGCTCTTCGATCAGATGCGTGAATATGCTGATTGAAGAGCCTCCAATTTTTTAATTGTTTTTGTCAAAAACCCGTCATGTAAGTGATGCTAAGGCATCGTAAAGGCCTGTCCAATGAGCATCGCATAAGCAATGTTAATTACCATCGCTTATGCGACACAAATTAGCATAGCTTATGTGATGCTATTTTACATCATCGCTTTAGCAATGCTCAATGTGAGCATCGCACATCTCGTTACACCAAACGTCAAAAAAACATCCTATTTCTCATTGTTTAACCAACATTCTGTGCTCGAGGCTTCTTGCAACACTTTATGCAGTTTTATAGCGATGAAATTCTGCCACGTTAACCATCGCTATGCGCCCGTATTCCTTGTAGTGTCAGATCGAGATGTCTATTTTTGTAATCACTTTTGGGTTGCATTATTTCAAAATTTAGGTTCCGAAATAGACTTTGGCTCTGCATTTCATCGTGAAAGTAATGGGAAAAGTGAAGCTACAAATAGTAATATTTTAGATCTATTAGTTGTTATTCTTTAGATAATCAAGTAATTGGGACGAGAAACTTCCATTACTATAGTTTGCATATAATAACACAACACATACAACTATTGGACATGCACCATTGTGAGAAGTCGCGAATGACATGCCTGGGACTCACCTCCCAGCCTATTTATAGCCCTTGCCTAGTCACCATCTAGAGTTCTCTCTAAGGCCCCTCTACTCATCTGGCCATCACGAGTAGGTACCTCGTATGAACTCTCTGGCTTTTGGCCTTGGCTATCCCCCGAGCAAGGAACTTCTCGTTCCTCCAAGCATGTACATCTCTAGAATATACACTCTCTCCCCCTTCTAAAGATCATTGTCCTCAATGATATAGAAGGAGCTATAAAACTCGGAATCAGAATCTATGATTCAAAATAATAAAAGTAGAGTGTGGTAGGTGTTTGAAATACTAGATGCTCAAAAAGTAGACAACTAGTCTCTGTGCTTTATATCTAGCATTTCCACCAAAAAATAGTAGTCCTTGCCTTGGGCATACTGTAGGAATCCCTTTGAGGCCCAATGAGTCCATATGTGCGCAACATAAGTACTCAGAATATCCTCGGACTCCCTATGCCTAGACGTTGACCACTAACTTGTGACGGCTTGTCACTTGTAGAGACCTTGGCAGCTTGCCCTTGTCTCCCTGAAATACCCATTGACAACTTGTCATATGGTATAATTATGCAAAATAACTTACTTCACTAGAGTAATAAAATACTATGCTCATCTAAAATAATCTATGTCCTCGTCTCTGTGAATACTAAAAATAAATGGAAATCTTTTCCAAATAGTACTTAATCTCTAAGATCAAGTAAATCTGCTTGATTTACTCACTGTAATGAAATAAAACTAAAGAAAATCTCATCATGGTCCAAACTATGAATCAATGATCTAGACTATGGACCAAGATATCAATATGTTAATGATATCAATGATCTAGACTATGGACCAAGATATCAATATGACAATCTATCATATATAATAATCCTAACTATGGACCAAAATATCAATCTCTCATATATAATAATCCCAACTATGGACCAAAATATATCTCATATAAAGTAAATCCCAATCCACTCTCTAGAACTAAGTCCATCATGCCAAGTGAAGACGTGCTAAGAAAGTATAGCAATTAGTGGAACTACCACTGCCTTCTCAATAATAACATGCAAGATGTTCCAAGTGGATGAAACTTGCTTTATCCATGAGCACCATCTGATCATCACTATGATCAAATCATTCCTAACTAGGAATAAGGTGTCTCAAGTAAACTACTGTAATAATCTTGCACTCCCAGATATAATGAGAACCATAATATGAGTCCACTAGACATACTGAAAAATGGTAAGTAGATGTGCGCACACTCATAGCCCACTAGGCTAAGCATCTAGCTCACCTCATACACACTATGTATGAACCATGGCCTATTCTCAGGCATATCAAATAACGTAGTACGTACTCTATAAATTTCTTCTAAATGCAATTGCCTATTCATAGTTCTTATGTGAAAACCTTGCCTTTCCGCTTCTAGGGTACTAGCCTGCGGACTTGTCTTGTTTGCGATCACATACAGAGTGACTGTCTCAACTGTTGGGTGTGTGTGGAAGTGCGAGAGACACACAAGAAGCACACACAAGGAGCACAAACGCAGCAAGACACACGAAGAAGAAGATGGCTGGAATAGCTCTCTCTATTGATCGATGTACTGAATTGAAGTAAGAGCTGAATAATATCCCAAAGTACAAAGTACCACCACATATGAGAGTATCAAGTATGTGGTAACATGGGGAAAAAACCTCTAGCCAGCACTAGAGTAAAAAGTGCCCATGTATAGGGAAAAGGTTCACATCAAAGCTATGTGAGGAACACATAAGTGTAACAAACCCCCCTGGAGCGAATGATGTGAACACATACAAGGAGTGACATATCAGCCCCCAAAAGGTAATAAGCCAAAAGCTTTGCGAGAAGCTTCAAACTTTTCCCGTGGAATAGCTTTGGTGAATATGTCTGCCACATTATCTTGTGTAGGCACATATACCAAATCAATATCTCCTAAATGAAGGCGCTCTCTCACATAGTGATAATGCACCTCAATATGTTTGGTCCATGCATGAAACACTAGGTTTCGTGCAACAGCCAAAGCACTCTGACTATCTGTGAGAATATGCGTAGCAGCATCAATCTCCATGCAAAGATCCATCAATAGGCATCTCAACCATATACACTCCACTGTAGCTGTGAAAACTGCCTTGTACTCAGCTTCACAACTTGATGTCGCCATTGTAGGTTGCTTCTTACTCAACCAAGATATGCATGAGTCTCCAAGGAAAAAGCAATTACCACTAGTGGACACGCGAGTATCATAACAACCAGCCCATTCACTATCTATAAAAGCATGCAAGCATGGCTGAAAATCTCTTCCATAAAAGAGACCTAAGCTCAAAGTGCCTCGAAGATATCTAAACACACGTTTCACCGCTTGCCAATGCTTAGTGCCAGGGCTATGCATGAATCGACTCAACTGGGAAACTACATACTGTATATCCGGCCTTGTGCTACATGCATATATAAGACATCCCACAACTTGCTGATAAAGAGAAGTGTCAAAAGCATCACTGGAATCCTCAACTGAGAACCTGAATCCTATCTCAACTGGTGTGGAAACTGGCTTACAATCCTCAAAGTCAAAACGCTGAAGTAGTTTTTCAACATACTTTGCTTGATGCATAACAATTCCCCCCTCAACGGATACAAATTGGATGCCAAGATAGTAGCTCAAAAGACCAAGATAAGTGACATCAAAAGTATGCTGCAAATCAGCCATAAGAATGTCAAGTTTTGCATCACATGATCCAGTCAAGAGTATGTCATCCACATAAAGAACAAGCACTGTAAGATCATCCCCATTTTTGCGTACATAGAGTGTGCTTTCAATCGGACTACATGTGAAGCCAAGAGCAATCAAGTGCTTATGTATTTTGTCATACCATGCACGTGGAGCTTGCTCAAGACCATACAAGGCTTTATGCAAGCGACAAACCATATGCTCTTTCCCTTTCATAGCAAATCTAGGAGGTTGCTTCACATAAACCTCTTCTTGCAAATCTCCATTCAAGAAGGCTGTTTTTATGTCCAATTGATGCACTTTCCAACCTCTATGGGCAGCCAATGCAACCACGGTACGAATGGTAGTCATGCATTGTCGTAGAGATTCTCATCTCTACTCTCGCTTCTACTTGCGTCAAATCCGAACATTTTTTGGAACAAAAGTTCATGATATGATTTGTGGATATCAAAGAAATCCGTCAAGTTGCTAGTGGGAGGGTCATAGATACCATTCTCTATTTCATAGAAATGTAGTTATATCAGAATATATCCAATAATTGCTCTGGTTGACAAAATACAGGATATCCCAAAGATCAAAAGCAATGAACATGTGCATTCTAAAGCATCTTCTACAGTTAGTTTTAGCAATGTCCAACTTAATGATGGTGCTATGGGCTCTTCAACTAACTTTGTTTCAAGAGTAAACGAAAAATTACTTTTATAAAGAATCATATGAAGGAAATTTACCCCAGCGCATGTATTGAAATAGATGAGTGGTTTTTATGCTCAAAGGAAATGAAAAGGGAAACTAAAGGAAGGCAGAAGATTAAAGGCAAAAAGATGTTTGGATTGCAACAAAAGAGGACTAAAAGGAACGCACTCGTAGATATCAATGGAGAGAGGATCGTTCTTTTTTATAAAAGTTTTGATGTAAAGGAAGCGACAGGAGGCAATGATCTGAGGTGCTGAATTTGGAACTTTGGGAGGCAGAGAGGAAGGAAGGGGGTGTGCATACAGATGTGAGTCATATTTGTGCACATGCTCACGGCTGAAGGAGAGCGGCACGGATCGCTCTTCTATGATAGCTGACAAGCAGACACATGAGAAAGCGAGATTATACTCAATAGTTCAAAAGACAAGAATATACAATCCGGATCATTTAGTTCATTTAACGATCGGTAACACGCTCCAGAAAGCAAGGCATCCATCTGTTTGATGAAGGAAGAGAAGCACGCATATATCAGGTCAGAGAAGGGGGCCAACATCTGAGAATGATCCAGTAGTTATTATTGATCTGAATTAGCTGAAGGAAGACATATCAGAGGGAGAATAGAAGATAAGAAGGGAGCGCTGATCTGAACAATGGGGGATCGCTGACAGAGAGATGAAGAGCTGTGCTGAATGTTTTTTTTTATCACGGTTGACATGAAGAAGGACAATTTTGACAGTACGCACTGAACTATCGCATCACGCAGAATCAGGAGACGTTTTAGTTATGACATCAATGTTCTGATAGAGAAAAGCCGAGGCTCTGACATTTAGGATGAAGAAGTGCATGATTGATGGTAATCATTTGAGGATAATCTGGGTGGTCGCATGAAAAAGAACGACAGATGGAGGGTGCTACATGCTCTGATCCAAAAGGAGAAGTCGTGCATGATTGAAGGAGAAGACAACAAGAGATAGAAGCGGAGATCAATCATATGGTATATATCATAGATTCAGTTCGCTGTGAAGGTGTGCACTCAGGAGGAGCTGGAGAGTACCTGTGTATCAACAATCTAATTATGAAGGAATGCTGAAATACTTTTTGGTCCATGCTGATGACGATGATAGGAAGTTTTGAAATGATAAACAGGCGATAAGCTATCTCATCTACCCATTTACTTTCTATTGTTTCTATATCTCTCAGGATCAATGCTTATTGTCACGACAATACTTTGGATGTCTTAGCGTGTTAGAACTTTGATAAGCTTTGGCAGTGATGAATAAGCTCTGGTAGTGTTGACTAATAACGTCAAAGATGACACCATGCAAATTCTTCTCTACGCGACTCAGCTCGCTTATTATGTGGAATTCTAAGATGAATGATCGGTTCTGAAAAACAAAATTGATTCATCAATTTAAACAGCTCTGCACAATTGTTTTTGTTACTGATCAGTCGTTGAACACTTTATCAGAATACACTCGGAAAGGAAAGGAGTTCTTCGCTGATAATTAGAGAGGATTCAGATGGGCTGAGGCAGGTGCTATCTACAGAGAGAAATAGAAGAGAGAGCTATGATTCAAAGTAAAAAGAAGAGAGGAGAAGAGGCGTTCAGAACCACCGTTGAGTTGGAAGTCCATAGGGGAAAGAAACAGTTATGCGAGGTGTTGACAGATTTTAGAGTAGCTATTTTTTCGACCGGCTTAAAGATCTAGGCTTTGATGTACTAGAACTTGTGTGTTCTCGTCCCTACGGGAGAAGTTTTGGTGTTCAGACTTGGATCGAAGATGAAAAGGATATTGGCGATTACATGAAGAATATTTGCAGAGAAGAGTATTGGCGTTCGCGTAATTATTTGAGGAGGGAAGTGCATGCATGATTTGGGAGAGAGGTCTTCAGAGGGACAAATGCTGCAACTGAAAAAAAAGGAAGGTGCAGACCAGATAAAGTTGAAGGAAAGAGTTGTGCACATGATCAAGAGAGAGGACGAAAGATTCAATTTGATTATTTCTCCTGTGATGAGCGCTGAAGAAAGGAATACATGTGTTTATTTGAGACAGACATCTTCTTCGATGACAATATTCTGCTAACCTTTTGGATGCAACGAGCATTGCGGGGTTGTCACTGATACAAAGATTGTAAGGAGGTAACTTAAATATTTTTGGATGTTTTCTGAAACAAGTAGTTTTGTTTCGCCTGATAAATTCATTGTTCATGGAAAGAAATTGTAGAAACATTGTTCATATTTTTGTTACATTCTTCTGTGCAACTTCTGAGATTTGCGCCATTAACTAGTGTTTACTGCATTTTTATTATTAATTCTTCTGCCAAAAAGAATGATTCACCACTCTGAAAGTGAAAATACCGAACGTATTACATCTGGTAAATTATCAAAGCTTTATATTGATACTTTAATAACTTATTAAATTTCTAAAGTTCTGATGAACTCTTGCGCTTACTTACTAAATCATATTTGATATAAGAAACGATTTATAATTCATTGCGAGATGTGCGGATATGTGTAGATATAATTTGTTTTTGTTTCTCTTGATAAATATATGGACTCTGCTTAGAATATGTATTATGGATACATGTTCATGCGACTATAGCACCAATTGGAGTTGTTAAACTGAAGAAACTCATCAACTTAGATTATTTGAAAACTTGAAATCATGTGTGATAAAGAAACCATGTATCCTTGAGTCGAATATTTGCTTAATCATACGATAAGAGTTGTTTCTCGATCTTATTCTTGGTTAGTTGAAATATATTTGAGTGTCCATACTATTCTCCATTGTACTTGAGCTTGCTCTAAGCACCCGGCGTGCGCCGTATTTTTCGGCGGTTGACCTGGTCCACCGACCATCGCTTTCGCGCTGACATTTGGTGAACCCGACGTGAAGAAGCGGCGTCAAAGCTCAGGTGCATGAATTTTGAACTTCTTTCTCAAATCAATTCTAAGTAATGTATGTTTGATGTGTGTATAAAATCATAACTTGTTTTTCGTTTATGTGGTGCTTCTTTGATATTCAAGTGTGAGTTATGGGTAAAAAACAACATACAAACATGAACAATATAAATCAACGTAAAGAATCTTTTGAAATTAATTTACAAGAGCATAATTCAAAGAGTATTGTTATTGATGAAGCATTTGTGCACACATTGGTAGATTGATCAATGCTATGACAGAGAGTCTACCAGTATTATCAACTAGTCTTAGAATTTGGAAAGAGGAAATGAATGCTGAGATTCAAGAAATGAACCAGAAGTATGAAATATTATCTAAACAAATACAAAGATTGAAACTTAATCAAGAACATGAAGTAAGAGTCTATAATTTGTCTACATATATGCCTGATCAAACATCTTCATGTGATCTTAGAAAACCTATTCCTAGGATAATACCAAGAAAATCAAATAGGATGCGAAA
Organism: Ceratopteris richardii; assembly: GCA_020310875.1. Classification (NCBI taxonomy): domain Eukaryota; kingdom Viridiplantae; phylum Streptophyta; class Polypodiopsida; order Polypodiales; family Pteridaceae; genus Ceratopteris; species Ceratopteris richardii. The sequence continues at coordinate 115,936,423 of CM035407.1, read as the reverse complement.
ATGCATTATTCAATGTTTTTGGTGTGACCAAATCGGTCATACCTATGATAATTGTATTGCCTTTGAACATGCATGCAAACATCAAATAGTTTATCAACTTGGGAAGAAAATATGTGATGTTCATACTCATGCCCCTTTACGCTTAAACTTAGGTCGAGGGGGAATGAGAAAACTTTTTGAACAAACAAAATCAAAACCAAGAAAACTAAGAATGATACAAACATATCAATGGCGACCAAAGAAACATATAGATGATAAAATTGTTAATCAAGAAACTAAGAGATCAATGAATAATCAAGAGAAAACAGTTGATGAATCAAAATCTTGGGAAAACCAAAAACTTGAGTGAAGTGAACATAAAAAAATAGATACGAATGAGCAAAAGGATGAGCAATTAATACGAGTAATGAAGAAAGATGATAACTATTATATCACATGTGATCTAGAGCTTTTAGAGAATGATACATTATTTGATCAAGATAAAGTGAATAAATGGAAAAACTAAATTGGGGTACGAGATTAAGAATCAAGAAACTAGTCAGAATAAACCTAAAGAACTTGATAAAGAAAAGAATATAAACAAGGAACAAAAGAAGATGATTGATGAAATTATTAAACAAATTGAACAAAATATGCAAAGGTCACCAATACCTTATAAATCTTTTAAAAAGAAGTAATTAGAATACTCCATTAAAATAGATATCGAAAAGTCTTATCTTGGACTGCTAGATTTGGTATAAGTTTGCTAGTAGTTATGTTTCTCACAAGTGTTTCAAGATGAATGATTTTTCAAGTTTAGGATGAAGAATGGAAGTTTATTGGACAACCAAGTTTTTCTTCAAGAATAGACTATGAATATTTTGCAGCATTTTGTTTAACCTTGCATTTAAAGTACGCATCAAATTATTTATAAACACATGTTGAACTTTTTCCTTAGGTGCACGTCCATTTGCACCATTCTTGATTGTAAAATGCATTATGAAATAAATCTGCAAGCAAAGTCTAAGTTGAGGAGATAAAAACCTCTTCATCAAAAGCTCTTATCCCTTATGCATCATAAATTTTTGAAAATGCACTTAAAGTATGCATGTGTTAGGGTCACATTACATGACCATGCATCGAGGCAGGATCTGATCTGTACCCATGCACATAAGAGAGACTGTAAGGATTTATGTATATTCACATTGCTATGTATGTGAGTGAGTGCACAAGCCTCACCATCCGAAGCCTTTTACCTTGCTCATTGCACCATATTTGTTCTCTATGCATTTCAAAGTGTGCATTTAAATAGGGCCCATTACACAGCTTTGCATAGGCACTTAGCTTCCAATCCCATGCACATAACAAGTCTAGTACTCTGATATTTGAAGATGAAGCTACACGTTATTTGGTGCATCCGGAGGATGCACAAGTTTGGTGGGGGTGAGTGTCATAGAGATTCTCATCTCTATTCTCGCTTCTACTTGCTTCAAATCCGAACATTTTTCGAAACAAAAGTTCATGATATGATTTGTGGATATCAAAGAAATCTGTCAAGCTGCTAGTGGGAGGGTCATAGATACCATTCTCTATTTCATAGAAATGCAGTTATATCAGAATACATCCAATAATTGCTCTGGTTGTACAAAATACAGGATATCCCAAAGATCAAAAGCAATGAACATGTGCATTCTAAAGCATCTTCTATAGTTAGTTCTAGCAATGTCCAGCTTAATGATGGTGCTATGGGCTCTTCAACTAACTTTGTTTCAAGAGTAAGGGAAAAGTTACTTTTATAAAGTATCATATGAAGGGAATTTACCCTAGCGCATGTATTGAAATAGACAAGTCGTTTTTATGCTCAAAGGAAATGAAAAGGGAAACTAAAGGAAGGCAGAAGATTAAAGGCAAAAAGACGTTTGGATTGCAACAAAAGAGGACTAAAAGGAACGCACTCGCAGATATCAATGGAGAGAGGATCGTTCTTTTTGATAAAAGTTTTGACGTAAAGGAAGTGACAGGAGGCGATAATCTGAGGCGTTGAATTTGGAACTTTGGGAGGCAGAGAGGAAGGAAGGGGGTGTGCATACAAATGTGAGTCATATTTGTGCGCATGCTCACGGCTGAAGGAGGGAGGCACGGATCGCTCTTCTATGATAGCTGACAAGCAGACACATGAGAAAGCGAGATTATACTCAATAGTTCAAAAGATAGGAATATACAATCTGGATCATTTAGTTCATTTAACGATTGTGAACACGCTCCAGAAAGCAAGGCATCCATCTTTTTGATGAAGGAAGAGAAGCGCGCATGTATTAGGTCAGAGAGGGGGCCAACATCTGAGAATGATCCAGTAATTATTATTGATCTGAATTAGCTGAAGGAAGACATATCAGAGGGAGAACAGAAGATAAGAAGGGAGCGCTGATCTGAACAACGGGGAATTGCTGACAGAGAGATGAAGAGCTGTGTTGAATGTTTTTTTTATCACGGTTGACATGAAGAAGGACAATTTTGATAGTACGCACTGAACTATCGCATCACGCAGAATCAGGAGACGTTTTAGTTATGACATCAATGTTCTGACAAAGAAAAGCCGAGGCTCTGACATTTAGGATGAAGAAGTGCATGATTGATGGTAATCATTTGAGGATAATCTGGGTGGTCGCATGAAAAAGAACGACAGATGGAGAGTGCTGCATGCTCTGATCCGAAAGGAGAAGTCGCGCATGATTGAAGGAGAAGAAAACAAGAGATAGAAGCGGAGATCAATCATATGGTATATATCACAGATTCAGGTCGCTGTGAAGGTGTGCGCTGAGAAGGAGGTTGAGAGTACCTGCGTATCAACAATCTAATTATGAAGGAATGGTGAAATACTTTTTGGTCCATGCTGATGACGATAGTAGGAAGTTTTGAAATGATAAACAGGCGATAAGCTATCTCATCTACCCATTTGCTTTCTGTTGTTTCTGTATCTCTCAGGATCAATACTCATTGTCACGACAATACTTTGGATGTTTTAGTGTGTTAGAGCTTTGATAAGCTTTGGCAATGATGAATAAGCTCTGGTAGTGTTGACTAATAACGTCAAAGATGACACCATGCGAATTCTTCTCTACGCGACTCAGCTCGCTTATTATGTGGAATTCTGAGATGAATGATCGGTTCTAAAAAAGAAAATTGATTCATCAATTTAATCAGCTCTGCACAATTGTTTTTGTTACTGATCAGTCGTTGAACACTTTATCAGAATACACTCGCAAAGGAAAGGAGTTCTTCGCTGATAATTAGAGAGGATTCAGATGGGTGAGGCAGGTGCTATCTACAGAGAGAAATAGAAGAGAGAGCTGCGATTCAAAGTAAAAAGGAGAGAGGAGAAGAGGCGTTCAGAACCACCGTTGAGTTGGAAGTCCATAGGGGAAAGAAACAATTATGCGAGGCATTGACAGATTTTAGAGTAGCTATTTTTTCGATGGGCTTAAAGATCTAGGCTTTGATGTACTAGAACTTGTGTGTTCTCGTCCCTACGTGAGAAGTTTTGGTGTTCAGACTTGGATCGAAGATGAAAAGGATATTGGCGATTACATGAAGAATATTTGCAGAGAAGAGTATTGGCATTCGCGTAATTATTTGAGGAGGGAAGTGCATGCATGATTTGGGAGAGAGGTCTTCAGAGGGACCAATGCTGCAACTGAAAAAAAAGGAAGGTGCAGACCAGATAAAGTTGAAGGAAAGAGTTGCGCACATGATCAAGAGAGAGGACGAAAGATTCAATTTGATTATTTCTCCTGTGAGGAGCACTGAAGAAAGGAATACATGTGTTTATTTGAGACAGACATCATCTTCGATGACAATATTCTGCTAACCTTTTGGATGCAACGAGCATTGCGGGGTTGTCACTGATACAAAGATTGTAAGGAGGTAACTTAAATATTTTTGGATGTTTTCTGAAACAAGTAGTTTTGTTTCACCTGAGAAATTCATTGTTCATGGAAAGAAATTGTAGAAACATTGTTCATATTTTTGTTACATTCTTCTGCGCAACTTTTGAGATTTGTGCCATTAACTAGTGTTTACTGCATTTTTATTATTAATTCTTCTGCCAAAAAGAACGATTCACCACTCTGAAAGTGAAAATACCGAACATATTACATCTGGTAAATTATCAAAGCTTTATATTGATATTTTAATGACTTATTAAATTTTTGAAGTTCTGATGAGTTGCTTCACTTAGTTACTAAATCATATTTGAGATAAGAAACAATTTATAATTCATTGCGAGATGTGTGGATATGTGTAGATATAATTTGCTTTTGTTTCTCTTGATAAATATATGGACTCTGCTTATAATATGTATTATGGATACATGTTCATGCGACTATAGCACCAATTGGAGTTGTTAAACTGAAGAAACTCATCAACTTAGATTTATTTGAAAACTTGAAATCATGTGTGATAAAGAAACCATGTATCCTTGAGTCGAATATTTGCTTAATCATACGATAAGAGTTATTTCTCGATCTAATTCTTGGTGAGTTGACATATATTTGAGTGTCCATACTATTCTCCATTGTACTTGAGCTTGCTCTAAGCACCCGGCGTGCACCGTATTTTTCGGCGGTTGACCTGATCCACCGACCGTCGCTTTCGCGCCGACAACGTGAAGTAGGTGCAAAAGTTTCCTCATAGTCAATGCCATATTGCTGTGCATATCCTTTGGCAACCAATCTCGCTTTGTAGCGATCAATGCTACCATCATATTTTCTCTTAATCTTGTAAACCCACTTTGTGCCAATGACATTCTTTCCTTTTGGCAATTCACATAACTCCCAAGTACCATTCCTATGTATGGAATCCATTTCTGATTGCATAGCACTCATCCATTGTGGATCATCACATGCATCTTCAAAAGAAAGTGGCTCTTCATTACATGCTGTAGCAATAAGAGAATAATCCACAAAATTACTTAATGCATGGTGAGAGCTTGATTTTGTTGTACCAAGTAAAGGTGCACTCAATTTGCTGTCTTGCAAAGTTTCAGCCACTTTGGCATAGATTGTGCACTCTTGATAGACATGCGTTCATTATGTAATACATCTTCAATATGTACATCATGCATGGGCTGAATTTCATGCTCAGTTTCAGCCATATTTTGATGCAAATGTTCAGCCATATGTGGTTGGAAATTTCCAACAGTTTTGACAATTTTTGGCTGAATTTTTTCAGCCATGTTTGGCTGGAAATTCTCTGCATTTTCAGCCCTATTTGGCTGGAATTTTTCAGCCCTTTGAACCTCAGTTGGCTGGTCTACATGGCCATAGCCAAGCGCACCATTTTGGAACAAAGGCATGAGTGTATCGGACACATCTTGTGAGCTAACTGTTGGCAGTTTTTTTGCATTCAAGTAGAGGAAAAACTGAATTTTCAGCAAATACCACATCTCGACTCACAATAATTGTGTTCGTCAATGGATGGTACAATCGATATCCCTTACTTTCAGCACTATAACCAACAAATATACATTTTTTTGCCTTGTCATCAAGTTTGTGACGTTGTTGTGATGGCACAAGAGCATATGCCAAACAACCAAACACACACATATGACTAACCATAGGCTTATGACCATTCCAAGCTCATAAGGAGTGATGACTCTCAATGCTTTTGTAGGGCAGCGATTCAACACATAGTTAGCACACATGACCGCTTCCATCCAAAACTTATGAGGAAGATGCTTTCCTTTAACCATACATCGTGCCATTTCAAGTAGAGTTCTATTTTTACGCTTGGCAATACCATTTTGTTGAGGTGTGTATGTCACCGTACATTGGTGTGAAATACCTCTTTCACGAAGAAAAGCATTAAACTCATGTGACATGTACTCACCACCACGATCCGTGCGTAGAGTCAAAAGCTTTTGTGAAGAAAAATTTTCAGCCATAGTTAAAAATGCTTTGAAGCAAGAAAATACCTCATTCTTTGCTTTCTGGATACACCCACGTATGGCGAGTAGCATCATCAATGAAGGTAACAAAATATACATGCTTCCCAAAAGATGGAGTCTTGACAGGACCACATACATCACTATGAACAAGTTGCAATTTTCTTGTAGTGTGTGTATGACTATCTTTTGGAAAAGAAGCACGATGCATTTTTCCAAGAATGCAACCTTCACATGCATGCTTTTCAATGGACTCAAGTGTAGGCAAACCAATAACCATGTCCTTCTTTTGCAAGTAGAGCAAACTATTGAAGTTCAAGTGACCAAAACGAGCATGCCAAAGCTCCATTTCAGCCATGGAAGAAGTATGAGCAACTAAGGCATTCGAGGCAGCCCTCTTGTATGTATCCATGCGATACAAACCATTACATAATGTACCGGACATCACGATAAAATTACCATTGCTGAAATCATGAACCATACACTTATCATCAACAAAGTGTACATGAAGTTCAGCTTTGGCAATCAACGGAACTGAAATTAAGTTCTTCTTGATACTGGGCACATACAATGCATTTTTCAAGAGAATCACACCTCCATTTGCAGCCGTAAGCTCAATTTCTTCTACTCCAATGATAGGATAAGAGTCATTGTTTGCACACACCACATGTCCTCCTTTAGGTGCATCTTTCAAAGAGGCAAAAAATCTTTTGCATGATGTTATGTGCTTTGAAGCACCACTATCAAAAAACCAATCCGAATCAGCCTCACTCACAACCATACATTTAGAATGTAAAGAAGCATCATAATGACATGTAACAACACATGCCCAAAAATCTTGAGCCATGTTAGCTTCATCATTCTTTGCATTTGCTGAATTTTCAGCAATAGACATGCGGGATTCCTTCTTCTTTTCATTGCGTTTAGCAAGCTTTCTACACTCATCAATAGTATGACCAGCCTTTCGGCAATATTTGCATCTCTTCTTCTTTTGCAAATCACCATCATTAGAGGAATGAGTGGAAGAGGAAGCTTAAGGCTTTGGTTTTGATGAACCAAAAGCTGAACCATACTTGCTTTTCCCCTTTTGTGAGATAGCAAGTGCTTGCGTTCCTTCAATCAAACCACTCCTATTCACTCTAGATTGCTCTTCTTGCAAAAGAAGAGACACAACCTCATCAAATGCATACATATTAGGATTTCCTTTTGCAACCAAACGAAGTGTAGTAGCAAAGGTTTGAACAGATTCCGGTAATCCTTTCAACAATGTAGAAATGAGTGATGCATCCGGAATGATCTCATCTATGTTTGCCAATTTCTCTTTCAAGTCCTTGATGCGTGTCACATACACATCCACTGACTCATTTTCAGCCATACATACATCTTCAAGTTGCTTCCTCAAGTATGCAACACGTGCTTCATTACGCACGGCATACAAAGAAGCAAGAGTGTCCCATGCCTGTCTCGATGTAGAACATGACCGAATATGTGGAACTATATGACGCTTCACTGAAAGCGCAATCAAAGCATGAGCTTGAGCATCTTTTCCATCCCATCTAAGCTGCTCCTGTGTAGGTGGAGAAGGAGAAACCATTGTACTCGAAGAAGAAGCTCCATCTGTGACAGTAGACTGTGAAGTAGAAGCACCTCCGGGTGTTCGATCTACATCTCCCACTATGTTCCAAAGTTGTTTTGCAACAAGAACATGCTTCATCATGTAAGAACACATCCGATAGTTGGTCCCATCAAGCTTATCTTCAGCTTGAAGCATGCCAAACAAGTCATTGCTGCCCGCCATATCACTAAGGAACAAGAATGTGACAAAATCTTCACTTCGAGGAAAGCTGAAATGAGTGCTGAAATTTCAGCTCACAAACCATCACTTTAATGGCAATTTTGACTGCACGAATGGCTTTGAAATGGGGGTAAAACCCTAGCGCACCTGGTGGAAATGTTTCCGGGCTACTGAAATTCACACTTCTATGCTTCGAAGTCGATTCGCACTGTTAAAGTGCGCGCGCGCCAAGACGCGAAAAACCGAAACTTGAGAAGAAGTTGAACCTGCTCCGATACCACTGTTGGGTGTGTGTGGAAGTGCGAGAGACACACAAGAAGCACACACAAGGAGCACAAACGCAGCAAGACACACGGAGAAGATGATGGCTTGAATAGCTCTCTCTATTGATCGATGTACTGAACTGAAGTAAGAGTTGAATAATATCTCTAAGTACAAAGTACCACCACATATGAGAGTATCAAGTATGTGGTAACATGGGGAAAAAACCTCTAGCCAGCACTAGAGTAAAAAGTGCCCATGTATAGGGAAAAGGTTCACATCAAAGCTACTCGAGGAACACATAAGTGTAACATCAACTGCCCCTCTGTTGTCTAATAATAAGATGATACCAGAAGATCATATAAATGAACTCCAAATCATATAAAAAATACAATCTCAGAGACTTCTCTCCCATACCATCTGTCCTACACCTAGGTAGAATACAAAGTTTGATGTCCCATACCACCAACTTTATACTCCACATAGATGCGTTCTCGGCACGAAAGCCACGGTCGGTGGATCATGCCAACCGTCGAAAAATACAGCGCACGCCGGGTGCTTGGAGCAAGCTCAGGTATGCAGAAACTCAAGTTTGAATACTCACCAAAATAGATTAGAACTATCCTTTCCAATTTAATTTCACCTTAGGTCACATGAAAATTTACAGAATCTTTTCTTTTTGTAGCCAAAACTCTTGTTAATGTAAGGATAAATTCATAATTTCTCAATTGAAAACTCGAAAACTAATCAACATTTTAGTTAATAAACAAATAAAAACATGAAATTTCAATGCATGTGATATAATTGGTTGTCATTCTTTTGGAGGAAGGGTTCCGGTGGTGACAACAAATGCGAAATGTAGAGTCCAATGTTCATTACTCTTTGAAGGGAAATAGAATTAACATGCAATGGAAAACTTGGACAAGATTCACATCATTAAAATCAATCAGAGATGGAATTTGAGCAATCTTGTTTTCATAACCCAAAAGTGATTGAGTAATAAGCTTTTGACGTTGTTCACTTGTTATATATAAGTTAATAGGTGAATGCCAAACTTGGATATTGTCAATGTAAATTTAACCTCTTAACATCAGTATATAGCACACAGATAGTCATTCGAATTAGGCGTTCAACTCAAAATTAATCTAGCCTAGAGAAGACTCCTAGGGCCTTCTTCTGCAGGAGGAAATCAAGTGGCCAAAGTCCTTTCAATAGGCGAATTACAAAAAAATTCTGATGCAGATCATTTAAAATACCTATTATTTATGAAAACACAAAATAGATTGATGTGGGATGCACGTCATTGGGACACTTCTATATACGATGTTTGCTCTCTCAAATTTTTTAAACTAGAGACATGCACATCAAATGAACATAATGTTTTCATATCTATGATACGCGATGAAAAGTGAAAACAAGAAAAACAGAACATATACATTGATTCAAATTAAAACATGACCATGAAACAATCTACGAACTGAAGTGAGATGGACTCTGTAAGAGAGAACAGTTTAGATGCCAGTGCGTTTGAGTTTCATTGAAATTATACGATACAGAGCAAGTTAATACTATCATTTCCAAAACAATAAGTAGTTTTGCATCGTTCAATCTTTCTGTAATCATGGCGCCTTCTAGACTTCAGCATTGAATAAAAAATCATGTAAACACTATGGTAATATATCGACTATCAGTATGCAGAGCTCTCTTTTCGTTTTTCTCTGTATAAGTGACCTTCAATAATTTTAACTCTAACTTAAGGGGAAATGAACAAAAATATTGAATCAAAGTGAACGCTACGCGTTTATATGTATGGTAGAGTAATAATCTTCATCCCAAAGTTATGTGAACTTCATTTAATTCAATAACACAAAAGATTAACGTTGAAATTAGCTAATATTAACCTACATTAATACCAAACTTGATCATATATTACCTTGAAATTTCCAAAAGAAAAAGAACACTGTTTTAACTGAAAGAGTTTTAACGATGCGCCACCAGGGTCTCAATGAAAAGCAGAAATCATAAATGTTCCAAGACATATCATTCTTTCGATTGGTAACTCTGTTTTCCCAAAAATCATGAAGTGGTATGTTGATTCTTGCTCAAAACATTCCGAGAGGCTTCACGGTGCGTTTGTGTCTAGGAAAACCTAATCATACTCAATTTCCCAGGATTTCAATTTCAGCATATCTTGAAGCTCTTCATTTCCTACGAGTCAAAACAAACGATTAGGTAAAACTTTCACAGAATAAACTTATAGACAAATAACTGAACTTTTGTCATCATGAAACCTCAACGCTTGTCCATCATGCATGGTTGAAGTATCATACGCCTCACAATTTGCAACGTACAACTTCATATCATTCTCAGCACAGAAATAAACTTCCTTTTCAAACCATACGATTCAACAGCTCAATTATTCAGATGAACAACAAAGTTCAGTGAAAATCTCTCTTTCTTTTTCACATATCTTCACTTTGGTGTGCCAAGTTATGGATATGCGCACATATCCATGCTCAATTCTAGCCTTATGCATACTGTTTTAGTGTACTTCAAAAACAAAATTCGGAATCAAATGTTTATAACCATGAATCAGGTGGCGGACAAATTATTATTCTTATAATACAAGTTTAGAATTTATTACAACGCAACTGCAGAACCTAGCGATGATTAGAGTGTTAGATATGCGTGTATAAAACCTGGAGTTGTCCCAGTACGAAAAGTTCTCCTCCTTGAGTGTTAATCCCTATATCTTAAAACTCCTTCTCGAAATGATGCTCGGAATGAAATAAGATTTTTTTCCCCCCTTATCCACTCGATCTTTTGATTCTGATCAAGAGTGCCTACTACACTTTTTCTTTCTCTGTGTGAGCATGTAGCAGTAGTCGAGGGAAGGGAGAAGAATAACCTTTCGTTCCTACATAATCCTCCTTCACTTCTACTAATCTAATGAGAATCAAATCAAGCTTCCTATCATCACTAAGAACATGTCAACAGTTTAATAATCTCACTATTAAAAATGAGTTCTCCTTAAAATCGGAAGAGTACAGATAACTTATGTATCGAGTCATAAACTTGTAGAATTATGCTATAAACAAATGGATATTACGCTTGATCAAAGGCTCTCCCATCTCTCACTATGAAGCACAGCAGGCTACCAGGTCTTCTCTCTCTATCAGTACCAAAGTACCAAAGATCTGCCTGCAACGCTGTCCTTCTTTCACCTCTGTGTGTATGTCTCCCTAAGAAAATCCCTCCAAACGTGCGCTGCCTCCTCTCTCCGATTAAATCTTCTCTGACTGTCTGCCCAAAATTTCCGCCACATATGCATAATGAAATGGCCTCTTTCGTCTTCTCTCCCGATCACCTTTTTATGCGCCACCTCTGAAAAATGCAACAGATCTTTCCTCGTCGTGCGTGCAGCCTCCTATTTTCAGTTAACAAATTCTTTCCATGCAAACTCTTGAGTTAACTTAACCATCACCAATCCTGGAGCGACAATTATGATGAAAAATGCATCAGGTTTCCCATAGCAAAGTATGCCTTTCATCCTAAAAATCTGCATGCATGTCTTCCTTGAAGACTTCGTATTTCCTGTACGAGACATCCTCCAAAGAACCAAAACACATAGGAATAATACATGCGAAACTTATTTGCAAGCATTCAGAGCATCCGTCATTATCTGTCGCCTTTACCTTCATACCCACTTATAGGTTCATTGCATGCTTGAAGGTGAACCATCAATGGATAGTATGGATCTGCTGTGGTCCTCTTAATCCAAGAATGTAGTCGATTATGCCGTCATGTCAGAAGATGTTCATCCTTCTTCAGTTGAAATCAAGGTAGCATTTGACTATGAATTGTTTGAGCCAAATATGTTGCTTCCAATGTAACAACACTCTCACTTGCGACCTATAAAGAGTGGTAAAATAAATCGCAAGAACACTTTTGTGAAGCTTTATTACCATACAAAGCCCTATCATCTTCATTATTGAGTTGATTATTTTATATATGAAATAGTGTCTCTTTTTGAAGTAAGTAGAAGTGAGTGTAGAGTTGGGAATCTCTACGACACTCACCCGCACCAAACCTGTGCGTCCTTCGGATGCACCAACCTTGTTCTGTTTTTCAGCTTTCAAAAATAATAATCAACTTCATAAAATGTTTTATGTGCATGGGTTTAAAAAACAAAGTGCCTGTGCAAGGCTGCGTAATTAGCCCTATTTATATGCACACTTTGACAATGCATGTATAAAACTAATGGTGCAATCAATAAAGAAAATAGCTTCTGATGACGAGGCTTGTGCACTTCCTCGCATACATAGCAATGTGAAAAACACATAAATCCTTACAGTCGCTCTTATGTGCATGGGTACATATCAGATCGTGCCTAGATGCATGGTCATGTAGTATGACCCTAACACATGCATACTTTATGTGCATTTTCAAAATTATGGTGCATAAGGGATAAGAGCTTTTGATGAAGAGGTTTTCATCTCCTATACTTAGAATTTGCTCGCAGATTTCATCATACATGTTACAATCTAGATTGGTGCAAATGAACGTGTACCTAAGGGAAAACTCAACATGTGTTTGTACATAATTTGATGCATACTTTAAATGCAAGCTTAAACAAAAAAATGGTGCAAAAATGGAAGTAAAAGGTTTTTCATATTCTATTCTTGAAGAAAATCTTGGTCGTCCATAAACTCTCAGTCTTCATCCTGAACCTGAAAAATAATTCATCTTGAAAAAACTCGTGAAAAACATAACTATTAACCAATTTAAATCAAATATATCAATTCAAGATAATACTTCTGAATAACCCATCTGTAAAAACCAAAGTAATATTAAGTCAAATTTTGTAGCTTTCATATTAAGTAAAACAAATTCCATATAAATACCTTTTTGATGAGGAAGTAGGTTATAACTCCCATTCATAGTTACCTTTTGATGAGGGAGAGATAAAACTCCCGTGCTCGTGCTCGTAATTATCTTTTGTTTAGGGAGAGATAAAACTCCTGTGCTCGTGCTCGTAATTATCTTTTGTTTAGGGAGAGATAAAACTCCCGTGCTCGTGCTCGTAATTATCTTTTGTTTAGGGAGAGATAAAACTCCCGTGCTCGTGCTCATAATTATCTTTTGTTTAAGGAGAGATAAAACTCCTGTGCTCGTGCTCGTAATTATCTTTTGTTTAGGGAGAGATAAAACTCCCGTGCTTGTGCTCGTATCTTTTGATGAGGGAGAGATACAACTCCCGTTCATAATTTATGTTTTTGTTTTTTGTTTTTATTATCTGAGATTGCTGCGCCGTGGTGTTTCACGTCGGGTTCACCATTATGTCGGCGCGAAAGCGACGGTCGGTGGATCGGCCAACCGTCAAAAAATACGACGCACGCCGGGTGCTTGGAGCAAGCTCAGGTATGCAGAAACTCAAGAAGTTTGAATACTCACCAAAATAGATTAGAACTATCCTTTCCAATTTAATTTCACCTTAGGTCACATGAAAATTTACAGAATCTTTTCTTTTTGTAGCCAAAACTCTTGTTAATGTAAAGATAATTTCATAACTTCTCAATTGAAAACTCGAAAACTAATCAATATTTTAGTTAATAAACAAATAAAAACATGAAATTTCAATGCATGTGATATAATTGGTTGTCATTCTTTTGGAGGAAGGGTTCCGGTGGTGACAACAAATGCAAAATGTAGAGTCCAATGTTCATTACTCTTTGAAGGGAAATAGAATTATCATGCAATGGAAAACCTAGACAAGATTCACATCATTAAAATCAATCAGAGATGGAATTTGAGCAATCTTGTTTGCATAACCCAAAAGTGATTGAGTAATAAGCTTTTGACGTTGTTCACTTGCTATATATAAGTTAATAGGTGAATGCCAAACTTAGATATTGTCAATGTAAATTTAACCTCTTAACATCAGTATATAGCACACAGATAGTCATTCGAATTAGGCGTTCAACTCAAAATTAATCTAGCCTAGAGGAGACTCCTAGGGCCTTCTTCTGCAGGAGGAAATCAAGTGGCCAAAGTCCTTTCAATAGGTGAATTACAAAAAATTTTTGATGCAGATCATTTAAAATACCTATTATTTATGAAAACACAAAATAGATTGATGTGGGATGCACGTCATTGAGACACTTCTATATACGATGTTTGCTCTCTCAAATTTTTTAAACTAGAGACATGCACATCAAATGAACATAATGTTTTCATATCTATGATACGCGATGAAAAGTGAAAACAAGAAAAACAGAACATATACATTGATTCAAATTAAAACATGACCATGAAACAATCTATGAAATGAAGTGAGATGGACTCTGTAAGAGAGAACAGTTTAGATGCCAGTGCGTTTGAGTTTCATTGAAATTATACGATACAGAACAAGTTAATACTATCATTTCCAAAACAATAAGTAGTTTTGCATCGTTCAATCTTTCTGTAATCATGGCACCTTCTAGACTTCAGCGTTGAATCAAAAATCATGTAAAGACTATGGTAATATATCGACTATCAGTATGCAGAGCTCTCTTTTCGTTTTTCTCTGTATAAGTGACCTTCAATAATTTTAACTCTAACTTAAGGGGAAATGAACAGAAATATTGAATCAAAGTGAACGCTACGAGTTTATATGTATGGTCAATAACACAAAAGATTAACGTTGAAATTAGCTAAATATAGTTTTAACGATGTGCCACCAGGGTCTCAATGAAAAGTAGAAATCATAAATGTTCCAAGACATCATTCTTTCGATGGGTAACTCTGTTTTCCCAAAAATCATGAAGTGGTATGTTGATTCTTGCTCAAAACATTCCGAGACTCAGGCTTCACGGTGCGTTTGTGTCTAGGAAAACCTAATCATACTCAATTTCCTAGGATTTCAATTTCAGCATATCTTGAAGCTTTTCATTTCCTACGAGTCAAAACAAACGATTAGGTAAAACTTTCACAGAATAAACTTATAGACAAATAACTGAACTTTTGTCATCATGAAACCAATTAAATGTTTATCAACGCTTGTCCATCATGCATGGTTGAAGTATCATACGCCTCACAATTTGCAACGTACAACTTCATATCAGTAATCTCATCACAGAAATAAACTTCCTTTTCAAACCATACGATTCAACAGCTCAATTATTGAGATGAACAACAAAGTTCAGTGAAAATCTCTCTTTCTTTTTCACATATCTTCACTTTGGTGTGCCAAGTTATGGATATGCGCACATATCCATGCTTAATTCTAGCCTTATGCATACCTGTTTTAGTGTACTTCAAAAACAAAATTCGGAATCAGATGTTTATAACCATGAATCAGGTCGCCGACAAATTATTATTCTTATAATACAAGTTTAGAATTTATTACAACGCAACTGCAGAACCTAGCGATGATCTGAGTGTTAGATATGTGTGCATAAAACCTGGAGTTGTCCCAGTACGAAAACTTTTCCTCCTTGAGTGTTAATCCGTATATCTTAAAACTCCTTCTCGAAATGACGCTCGGAATGAAATAAGATTTTTTTCCCCCCTTATCCACTCGATCTTTTGTTTCTGATCAAGAGCGCCCACTACACTTTTTCTTTCTCTGTGTGAGCATGTAGCAGTAATCGAGGGAAGGGAGAAGAATAACCTTTCGTTCCTACATAATTCTCCTTCGCTTCTACTAATCTAATGAGAATCAAATCAAGCTTCCTATCATCACTCAGAATATGTCAACAGTTTACTAATCTCACTATTAAAAATGAGTTCTCCTTAAAATCGGAAGAGTACAGATAACTTATGTATCGAGTCATAAACTTGTAGAATTATGCTATAAACAAATGGATATTATGCTTGATCAACGGCTCTCCCATCTCTCACTATGAAGCACAGCAGGCTGCCAGGTCTTCTCTCTCTGTCAGTACCAAAGATTTGCCTCCAACGCTGTCCTTCTTTCACCTCTGTGTGTATGTCTCCCTAAGAAAATCCCTCCAAACGTGCGCTGCCTCCTCTCTCCGATTAAATCTTCTCTGACTGTTTGCCCAAAATTTCCGCCACATATGCATAATGAAATGGCCTCTTTCGTCTTCTCTCCCGATCACCTTTTTATGCGCCACCTCTGAAAAATGCAACAGATCTCTCCTCGTCATGCGTGCAGCCTCCTATTTTCAGTTAACAAATTCTTTCCATGCAAACTCTTGAGTTAACTTAACCATCACCAATCCTGGAGCGACAATTATGATGAAAAATGCGTCGGGTTTCCATAGCAAAGTATGCCTTTCATCCTAAAAATCTGCATGCATGTCTTCTTGAAGACTTCGTATTTCCTGTACGAGACATCCTCCAAAGAACCAAAACACATAGGAATAATACATGCGAAACTTATTTGCAAGCATTTGGAGCATCCGTCATTATCTGTTGCCTTTATCTTCATACCCACGTATAGCTTCATTGCGTGCTTCAAGGTGAACCATCAATGGATAGTATGGATCTGCTGTGGTCCTCTTAATACAAGAATGTAGTCGATTATGCCGTCTTATGTCAGAAGATGTTCGTCCTTCTTCAATTGAAATCAAGGTAGCATTTGACTATGAATTGTTCGAGCCAAATATGTTGCTTCCAATGTAACAACACTCTCACTTGCGACCTATAAAGAGTGGTAAAATAAATCGCAAGAACACTTTTGTGAAGCTTTATTACCATACAAGCCCTATCATCTTCATTATTGAGTTGCTGTCGTAGAGTTGGAAATCTCTACGACAGCGTGTATGAGATTAAAGTCGAACACTTCTCTCAAAAATGATAAGAATAACTCAATGAGTAGTCACAACCATAAATAATGTAATGAAATCATGAAGTGTTCTTGAAGTGTTTCCTTCCCTCGATGGAAAGAAGAGAGTCATTCCTATGACTCTATCACTCATAACTATCTGTAACACCAACTCATCTTGAGTTGAGAATTGAGAAACTATTTAGTAAATCAACTCAACTAGAGTTGTGAAGGATGCGGCTTGCATCAAATATCAACTCATGCATCTTGAATCAAATATTGACTCACAATGAATTGGAATTTATACAACTTGTATGAATCCAATTATATGAAATGAGAACAACTAGCAAAGTTCTCCTGTTCCATGCTCTCATGGCACTATATATATTTTCGAATATTTCAATAGAGTCTCCTCTGTCCTAGTGAGAATAGTCATCATAAACCAATGCTCAAGAAAACAAGTATCTAGGGCATATCTAGCCCATGCTGATCACACCATCTCAAAAAATATCATAAAAAACCTGTGAAAAGTCTTTTCCTTTCAACAATGCCTCCTACATAAACAATTTCCAACAGCAGCAGCTTAAATCTTAATTTTAACTACCTTTTACTCATCCAAAATCAATGAAATTTTCCAGAATTATGTAGCATTTCTGAAGCTTTCATTAGCTACAAAAATCACTTGATTTGGATATTTGCTCAGAGTTTTATGACCATTTTATTGGAAGGGTCAAATACTCGACGACCAACTTTAAGAATGTACAGGGTCATCTTCTTGAAGCCCTAAGATTGATCCAAAAAATTCAAAATTTCATTTTCTTTGTGTCCAAATCTAGATAAACTTATCTAGTTTGTTCTCACAAAAGTTCAATTCAAAATAAAATCAAATACTCATTCAAAAGTATAATTCTATCTCTGCTACACCTGCGCTTAGGTGAGCCTAGAAACACTGCTGCTGCACTTTTATAATATCTTCTAACTATGAAGATACATTCCAAAATCCTTGAATTTTAGTTATAGCATAGGGTTTTTACTGGAGTAGCTTCTCCAACAAAATGCTTTTGAAATTGGAGTTTTCAATAAGAAAATATCATGTGCTCATCAGACACATGTATCACTCTTTGGAAAATCCTCACCAGAGATTGGTCTGAGAAGAATGGATCATTTGATCTATCCAGTGATGTCCAATTTCTTCCAAATTTTAATAGAATATAGCTACTACATTCTAAGTTTATTGGTATACGTTTCCTAGTATTTGGACATTTGGATATTCGACAATGACCAAAATACTAAGCCTCTATACCTGCAAAATGTTAAAAATTTGCAGAGGCTAATTTTTACTCTTTTCTTTATATCTCCTAAATGGAGAAATATTTCATCTTGAAATTTTATACACACCTTCTAGAGGTGTTTAGCTAATGTTAGAAACAAAAATCATTCACTTTGAGTAAATGACCTAAGAGAACCAATCACCTCTAGGTGATATGGTCTCTGTTCATTTCACAAATTCCAGAGGCTGCACTTTCATGTGCAGAGACTATTTGAAGTTCCAAATGATCTCTAAAAATAATGAAAATTAGTATGCACAAAGTGAATTTATATAGATTTCCTTTCCAATAAAAATTATTCCATTGGGATTTACCAATCAATAAAAATTCCCTTTGTAACAGGCCTATGTCACTTGTTTCAGGCCTCTACCTCTACTAGTAGCACTTTAAGTGCAGAGGTCTTTTGACCTATCTAAAAGTCTTCAAATTAGTTGAAACTTGGTCAGGTTAAATAGAAGCCTAAGATCTAATTGCCCTCCAAATTTCAATAAATTTGGGCATTCCCGCAAAGAGTAGCATCCAAATCTCTATGAGGCTTCTACCTCACTAACTATTTGCTCGATCATTTTTTTCAAACTTAAAAATGACAAGACATGTTAATCCTTATGATTAAACAAACTAACTCATTATCTTGGATGGATTATTTCATGAAGATATATCGATGCATATAGTGAGCATCTAGATCAACGCAAACCAAATAATCATCAAAATTATCTCGTTGAAAAATCAACTCTTTACATAGTATCCACCTTTTAGTGAAAGTGAGTATCTATGGACGTCATTCGACTCATTGTGCTTCTTTCACATTCATTAATCTCATTACAAATAATCATATACAAGAACTTAATACTTGTATTGATGATCATATCCATAGCATTCTTGTGTGGACTCGAGATAAACATCTATATCAAGTACATATATTCGCATGAAAAGCAGTTTATGTGCTCATGCGTTACTAGTCAAAAACACATCTTAGTTGCTCTTGATGTATATACCTTATCTTTTACTTTCTAAAGGAACAATTAGCCTATGGTACCTCGATCACATACCTCATGCTCACCCCAACTCATAGTGGTGATACATAAAAGTGATCTTCTATAAACAGAAAATGCATCATGCACTTCAATTTTCTAGCAATCATATCGTCTATGTAGACATGCATTCACTCATGCATATTCTTCTCTACTTCAATAAAATTATATGCCTTTAGCTATGCTGACATAAGACTTCCTTTCTCACACAACACAACATCACTCTAGTTCTCACATGGCATATAAGGCCATGTGGCTACAAAATTTCCGGCAGCATTTCGCCAGGAAAATGAAGCCTGAAAAACAAAAATAATAGTCTTTAAAATGATAGCCATCAGCCTAGTGGTTGGAAAACCACTCTCTTTACTCCACAAACCTGCTAATAAGAAACTTTGCCAAAATGTGCTGTTGGGCACTACACACCCTCATTACAATGTCTTTTTTTTTTCTTTTTGCCTTCAATACCTGCAAAAGATTCTAAAACACACAAACAACAACCTGTGCATGCTTTTATGAATCAACACAAGTTAGTTTAGCTTCATGTGCATAAATGAATTCATGTAAAAGACTAGCTTTCATGCACATTCCAATATTGATTTCATAAAACTGGAAGAAAATATAATGCAAAATTGTAAACTTTGATGCGAGAAGTGTTCAAATGAATATATTTGAAAGCCAAAATTTAATGAAAATGTATGAAAAACAATTCTTTCCTATCCAAATTGGTTCAAAATATTATTAGAAACTTCTAATTATCATAATTGGACGCTCAATTCACTCAAAAAGAGTTTCTCGATAGTCAACAGCCATCTAAAAGCTTGTGCAGAGATGACTTCCAATGGTCCAAATATGGATTATGACAAGTAAAACAAAAGTTCTTTAAGTGTAGAATCTATACCAAGTTGAATTTCTTGATTTGGATATTGTATGAGGAAGTTATGGCCAAAACAATGGAGCTAGGTGAGTGGGCAGCATGCCTCTTTGAAGAGGTATGCAGAGAATTAATTGCTCTCTACAGATGGTTTTTAATTATCCAATGATAGACTCCAGCCACTCATTGGAAAGGCCTGGAAGTCTTTTTTCTATACCAAGTGGAATCATCCAATTTGGGTTTCGAACCAGAGAGTTAGGGCCATTTAAGTGAAGATAGGTATGCTAATCTTGATTTTTTTTTTCTCTTACTTCCTACCTTTTATTTTTTTTCTCTTTCTTTACTCTTCTCTCTCTTTCTATTCTTTTCCTTCTCTCTCTAATCTTCTCTCTTCCGCTTATTTCATCCATTTCTTGCTTCTTCATATTCTTTAATCTCTTTCTCTCTACCTCCCTTTTTCTCTACCACTCTTTTTTTTTTCATCTCTTTCTCTCTCTCTCTCTCTTTCTCTTTCTTTCTCTCTACCTTTCTCTTTCTCTCACTTCATTCTCTTATTCTCTCTCTATCTTCTTTCATTCTTCTTATCTTTCTTTCTTTATCCCTCTCTTATTTTTGTTCATTGCACGTAGAATAGTTTTTGTATATTATTATCTCTGCGCTAAAATGTTTATCAAGCAAGCTTGGCCGATTGGTTAGAGCACTTCTTCCTTATTCATAGGTCGTGGGTTCAATCCCACCGATTGTCAAAGGGCTAGACTCTAACTTATGATATGAAACAAACTATAATACCTACCTGAATGACTTGTGCCAAGCTTTTGCGCTTTGATACTCCATCGTCAATCGAAGTTTTTGCATGCAATTCAAGGCTACTCAAAATTTGAACTCCACGCGACTCTCCATGGCTGTTCGTATTCCTTCTCACGAAGATGATGAAGATCAAGCTGCCCTTCTTGGAAGCCAAAGATTACTCTCCCAAGATCTCTCTTCCTCTAAGCTCTGATACCAAATGTGAGAAGTTGAGAATGACATGCCTGCGACTCACCTCCCAGCCTATTTATAGCCCTTGCCTAGTCACCATCTAGAGTTCTCTCTAAGGCCCCTCTACTCATCTGGCCATCATGAGTAGGTACCTCGTATGAACTCTCTGGCTTTTGGCCTTGGCTATCCCCCAAGCAAGGAACTTCTCGTTCCTCCAAGCATGTACATCTCTGGAATATAACAACCATATGAAATTGTTGATGGTAAAAAGCTTCCCACTCTCATGACTCTCACTCAAAGTGATATACCTATGATTGATTCCTTTGCATAAGATCATATTTCTACACTTCATGAGGTTCATGAGCACATTAAGAAGAGCCAAGAATGTTAAATGTGTAATGTTAATAAGAAACGAGTAGCTAAACAACTTTATGAAAATGACTTCTTATGGTTGTGAATAATTAAAAGACATTTGAAAAATATTTCATAAAATCCTAAAGTTAAACTTGCACCACGTTATTATGGATCTTTCCATATTATTAAAAAAATTAATGAGAATGCGTTTTGACTAGACTTACCTTCTCATTGGAATATACATAATCCTTTTCATATTAGTTTATTGAAATCTTTAAAAGGAACATTACAACTCACTCCTATTCTAGATGATCCTCCTTTGCTAGAAGAGGATGCTGAAATTTTAATTGTAGAGAAAATACAAGATTATGATGTTACTACTACATGCACAAGTCACCAATATCATAGATATTTAGTTAAATATAAAAATCACTCACTTGAAGAATCTCAATGGATTCATAAGACATCACTAACTCCACACTATGATCGTTTGATTTCTGCATATCATTCATAGTCACACTAAATTGATGTTTTTCAATTCCTTGCATGTGTTTTTACAAGGAATATGCATATGATTGTTTAGTGATGGGACATATGACTCACCATCCATATCTATTTTATTCTTATCAACTGAGGACAATTGCTCGTCAACTCGGAGGAATGTTTTACTTTATGGAATAATGAAATGTTATATGTATTTTAATGTCTTGAGGGTTTTAATGTGATTTGTGTTTTGATCTAGTAGGTGAAGACTCATCAAGGTGTGAACGCACATGGACTTATTCAGATATTTTTGAAGATATATAGAATAATACTTAAAAGATAATATTTTAGTTATTTTTTGTAAAAATAATAGATTGCTTTAGATAGCGATGTTTTTTGTAAAAATAGTAGATTGCTTGAAAAGTGATAAATTTACAAATAAAGCATATTTTTATAAATGCACACTTTTCGAAGCATTGCACTAATGTATCTTTTATTGAGGAGGTAATAAAAAATACCTATAAATACAGATGATCTAATAGACTTGTCCATCAGAGTCTGTGGGGGGATATTGTACTCAATCTCATGTGAATTCTCTTGTCTCTTTCTATTATGTTTATGTTTTTGTGAGATTTCATTTCTGTACTATCCTTTGCATATGTGTGTCTCTGAGATCCGATCGAGAGAGAGAGAGAGAGAGAGAGAGAGAGAGAGAGAGAGAGAGAGAGAGAGAGAGAGAGAGAGAGAGAGAGGGGGAGGGGTATAAAAATAGCTAATATCCTTGATGATGCATGCTCTGTGATAGGTAGATATAATAGGTGGTCTTCACTTTACTTCACTACTATAGGCACAAAAGACTCTTTACTTCATGCTTTACTTTTGCTTCTTCAGAGCTGAAAAAGATTAGGAGAAAAATGTTCGTAAATATCACAAAAAAACTATGCGTTTACTCATAAAAAGAACTACACTTTGATTTAAATATTTTTACTTTGATTTCTCTTCTTATTTTGCTTTGATCTTACTTTTTTTTATTTTAATTCTTCAAATTTTTCACTATTATTGTTTCTTCTTTTATTTACACATTTGTATTTCTATTTTCTTTTTATTTTTCTAATTACTTAGAATCTTTTTATTTATATCCTTTCTTCTTTTACTTTATTTATACCTTCTAATTTTTCTTTCTAATTTTACAATTTTAAAATTATTCCATTTACTTTATTTTTTATATACGTTTTAGTTCCTAGTATCTTGAAGTATTTATTTTTGTCTTTCATTTTTATTTATTGATTAATTCCTAAATCGTTTTTTATTGATTAATAACTATGTACTTTATTTGTACATTCATTTACGTTTTATTTAATGAGTATTTATCCCCTCTTAGTTTTAATATACATAAAAAATGAATCTCTCTCTCTCTCTCTATCTATCTATGTATCTATCTATCTATCTATCTATCTATCTATCTATCTATCTATCTATCTATCTATCTATCTATCTATCTATCTGTTTATCTCTCTCTCTCTCTCTCTATAATAAAGTAAGTCTATGATCCAAGGGTCTGGTCGATTCAGAGGGATCTAAAATCGGACACTGTTTGGTCATCTCTGTGTATGACCAAATATCTCGAGTTTAGACTTACTAGGAGGTCTTGTGCTCTTGTGAACAAGTGATCCACTTAGCTTAGTGGTTAACTCTCAAGGATATATGAAGGAGGAGGTCTTAGGTTCGATCCCCACATGCAACCATTTGGGGATAGCAAGTATATTTTTGCAATCTCGATTAATCTCCAGCTTCAGATTTGCCATCGAGAGGGATTCGAGCTGAATCTCTACACATGCACACCCGAAAATGCGATGCATCTCTTAATCCTAAAGAATAGGATGAAATTTAAAGTTTTCCATAAAAGCTCTAGCTTGGGAGAGGATGATAATACAGTAAGTCTATGATCCAAGAGTAATGGCCGGTTCAGACAGATCTGAAATCGAACACTGTTTGGTCATCCTTGTGTATGACCAAAGATCTTGAGTTTAGACTTACTAGGAGGTCTTGTGCTCTTGTGAACAAGTGATCCACTTAGCTTAGTGGTTAAGTCTCAAGGATGTGAAGGAGGAGGTCTTGGGTTCAATCCCCATGGGGAACATGGGGAGAGTATTTTGCCCAAAGAGATCTAGAGCCTTCTAGAAGCATTCACTTGAGTTAACGCAAGTTAACCAAGACACTTGGTGCACATACAATTACATGTCTGACATATGGATGGTTAGTATCCAGCTACCCAAGAAGGTAGTCCCCTAGAGAGAGCTATATATAGAGGCATTTGGTTGGGAGGAGAGCCATATCTCTAGCATGTGGTGGTCGTAATTGTAGTTCTCTTGCAATCTCTCTCTCTCTCTCTCTCTCCCTCTCTCTCTTGGGAAAGATGGATGAACACTCCAAGAAATGAGTGGGTACTGCTAAATCCTGCTTAGTGCCAGCTCCTTCTAGCTTCAGACTTGTGTTGTAGGTCCCCTTATCTTTGCAATGACACTAAATAAGTGCCTATGTACTTTGGAAATGATGTGAGAAATGATTGAACCAAAACAGACTATTTCCAAGTTGAAGGATTAATGAAAACCTTCTATTTTTGTTCACACACCTGCTCCTTGTTATGCTTAGTGCTTCGAGTATAGTAGGAATTAGAAAAATTCCTCTTAGAGCTATCAAACTAACTTAATGGGCTAATGATTCCAAGTGTAATCACTTAAAATGATGCACTATACGCAGAGCAATCAATTTAGCAATTGAATCATTACCCCCAATTTTTTAGGACCTCTATAGAGTTTGACTAGTGAGTGCTTTGATGCACTTTTCTCCAAATTGGCTGAGTAGATTGTCTTAAAACCTTTTGAGCATGTAGAGAACTTGAAGCTGATTCGAATAAGGTATAGAACATTAAAAATGGTGAAGGAATGCCTGAGATATGAGCAGTACAAGTTGATTGTAATAAGTGACTATGACAGAGAGAGCATAGATGAGAAGTATAGATATTTTGTATTAGAACACAATGTTGTACAAGATCATTAGCATAATAAACAATGCCTAATGATTGTGAGTAGTATAGGCTATAATGTATGCCTTACTCTCTTACAATGTGGTCAAGGAGAACTCGGGTGTGGAGAGACTTATCACGCGAGTTTTGTACACATCTTTTATAGATGTGAGATTTGAATTTGAATTTGAATCCTCCATTGGATCTCACTAAAAAGTAGTCCTCCAATGTAGGAGATATTCCCTCAAGTGGAGTTGTGGCTTTTCAACTAACAAATCCACGAGTTTGGTGATGATTACAAATATTCTTTTCAAGTAAAAATGACTTTTACAAATGGTAAAAGTTAATGACTTGCTAGCAATGATTTCCATGGAGCTTCAAGTGTACATAAGCTCTAGCGAAATGTGTAGGCTTGTTATTTGCACCAATAGCTCCCCGTCAAGCCAAAAATTTTGGCTTGGTCTTCTTCTTCAATCTTCTTGAATGTCCTACAGTCCAGTCATAAACTTAAACCTACAAAGTTTTATACCATCTAATGCTTTAGTCAATAAATCTGCATATTGCATCTTAGGTGATACATAAGCCATCTAAATTTCTTTGCTCAATAGCTTCTCTCTCACATAATGATAGTGGACCTCTATATGCTTGATCCTAGCATGATAAATAGGATTTGCTGCAAGATGTAATGAGCTTGTATTATCTCCAAAAATCATTGGAGATGTAGTATGCAAACCCAAATCTGTGTATAACAATCTGATCTATATGGCCTCTTGAGAAGCATTGGCCAATCCTCTATACTTTGCCTCTGTAGAAGATAAAGCAACAGTAGGTTGCTTCTTTGAAGACCATGATATAGGTTTATCACTTGCAAAGGATAGGTATCCTGATGTACTTCTTCTATCATCTTTGCAACCTGCCCAATCTGCATCTGAATATATCTTAATGTCCAAGTATGAAGTATAAGGAAAATATAACCCTTGATTTTGAGTGCCTTAAGGTACTTCAAAATATTTTTGGTAGCTTCCAAATGAGGTGCCCTAGGTTTTTGCATAAACTGACTTGAAACACTTACTCCATATTCAATATCAATCCTTTTCAATGTAGCATAATTCAAGCTTCCCTTTATGCTTTGGTAACCTGCATTGTTCTCAAGCACATCACCTTCATGAGCACTTAACTTCTGGTTAACCTCCATTGGAGTACTTGCTACTTTAGCATCCTGCAAATGAAACTTCTTTAACATATCCTGTACATATTCTCTCTTCGTAATATAAATTCCAGAGTTAGTATAAACTAACTCAAGTCCAAGAAAATATTTTAATGATCGAAGGTCACTAATTTTGGACTCCTGCATCATTTGATTCTTAATTTGCTTGATGCCATTGGCATCATTACCTGTGAGTATGATATCATCAACATATACACATAGGTATATTACCTCTGAATTTTTCCTCTTAATAAACAAAGAAGTATCTACTTTACTCATGATGAATCCTTGATCGTGAAGGTATGTAGTCAACCTATGGTTCCATGCCCTAGGAGCCTGCTTCAATACATAAAGAGATTTGTTCAATTTACATACATATTTTACCTTGTTTGGGTGCTCATAGCCAGGAGGTTGAGACATGTACACCTCCTCTGAAATCGAGCCATTTAGAAATGCATTTTTTACATCCAACTAATACATGTTCCAATTCTTTGATGCAGCCACACTTACCAATACACTGATGGTTGGCATTTTTGACACAGGTGAGAAGGTTTCTTCATAATAAAATCCTTGGGTTTGTGCAAAACCCTTAGCCACAAGTCTGGCTTTGTACCCGCTTATTGATCCATCAGAATTCCTTTTGATCTTATAGATCCATCTAGAAGCAATTAGGTTCATCGACTCCTTCTTTGGTACTAGTTCCCAAGTATCACTCTCCTTGAGTGCTTCAATTTCCTCATCCATAGCTTCCTTCCATTCTGCCTTCGTCTTTGCCTCTTCATATGATAATGGTTCTTCAAATGAAAAGTCTTTTGCAAGATAAAGAGAGTGCTTAGTAACTAGGGAAGTATCACACCCATATCTTTTGACTGCTTGGTTGGATGATTTAAGTATATCCTCTAACTTCTTCATCTTGACTTTGCCTTTGGACTTCCATGCCTTGAACTCTTCTAGGTTGATGATGTCCTCATCATCTGAGTTGATGTCTCCATTTTGAGTAGGCTCCTGCTTAGTGAGGCTTGGAAGCTCCTCTTCCAAGTAAATAAGGTAGCCGCTTTACTTTATTGCATTCACTATCAAACCAAGAGCCATTCTCATCAAAGACAACATCTCTAGTGACCATGAATCCTTTGTTTGAAGGATTGTAGAACCTGTATCCTTTCTGATTCAAGTCATACCCTATGAAGATGCATTTTTCTGCCTTAGGGTCTAGCTTACCTCTTATTTGAAAAGGGATATGCACAGAAGCAACACATCCAAAGATCCTGCAATGATCAAGTGAGGGTCTTCTATCATGCCATCCTTCATATGGGGTCATCCCATCAAGAGATTTAGATGGTAACCTGTTTATAAGATGAGTGGTAGTAGATACACTCTGTGCCCACAAGTCATTAGGTAGTTTTTTCTCATTTTACATTGACCTAGTTGTTTCAAGAATTAATCTATTTGTCCTCTCTGCCACCCCATTTTGCTTAGGGGTCTACCTTGTTGTAATTTCTCTCTTGATTCCGATGTCCTGCAAGAATGCATCAAACTCATTTGAGAAATACTCACCTCCTCCATCTGACCTTGGTCTCTTTAGGTTTCTTCCTGTTTGGTTCTCAACAAGTGCAATATATTTTTTAAAGCAACTGAATACTTCATCTTTGTGCTTCATAAAGTATAAGACAATCCACCTACTAAAATCATCAATGAAAGATACATAATCTTTGATATAGAAATTGAGGGATCCTTACTTGGTCCCCATACATCTGTATGGACAAGCTCTTGGTAGTCCTTATGCATGAAGCCTTTCCTTGAGAAGGGTAACCTGTGAGATTTTCCAAACTGACAAGCACCGCATTTATAGATCATGTGTTACTTGGATACATTAGGTATCCCAAGCACACATTGATCTTTA
This sequence comes from Ceratopteris richardii, assembly GCA_020310875.1. NCBI lineage: Eukaryota > Viridiplantae > Streptophyta > Polypodiopsida > Polypodiales > Pteridaceae > Ceratopteris > Ceratopteris richardii. The sequence goes on along the minus strand of CM035407.1, from coordinate 115,908,497 downwards.
CATATGTGTTTTTAAGGTTCTTTCACCAACATGCCCTAATCTCTTATGCCAAATTTCAAGCTCTGATAGTGTTTGATCTTTGTAACTATAAAGCGCAATGTTCCTTGTATCTTCAAGTTCAAAAGTGAATAATCTACCTGTCTTTTTGCCTTTGGAAATTCCCTTGAATCCATGTTGGGGATCCTCCACAAATGCTCCATATTTGTTGAATCTAACCTGCAAACCCTTTTCCACAATCTGTCCAACACTCATCAAATTCTTGGTAATTGTAGGTACATATAGAACCCTGCTCAACAAATTCTTGTTTCCATAAGGGGTCTTAACATTTCCTACTTTAATCACTGAGTGCTTGGTGTCATCAATTGTTTGTACCTGATGCTTACCCTTTCGTTCCTCAAGTTCAGAGAGAAGAGCTACATTGCCTGCAACATGGTTTGAGCATCTTGAGTCAATGTAGAAGAGATGGTCATCATTTATACGTCGTTTTGAAGTCATATTCATAATCAGAAGAGAATCCTCTTGCTCCTCTGTGTAGTTGTTGTAATCTTTCCTTGATTTGTAGCCTCCTTGGTAATTACTATTGTAGTTGTTGTTGTAGTTGTTATTGTATCCTTGATGGTGATTGAATCTTCATCTTGATTGTGTATATCCACGTCTTTGATAACCTCTACCTCTCTGATTCTTGAAGTTCCTGTAACACTCATCTGTAGTATAATTTGACAATCCACAAATATTACATGGTGAGGAGTTATAGGGTCTCCCCCTACCTTTCATCTCTTGAGATGTATCCATAGAGGCTCCTTCCTTGCAAGTATGTCTTCATCCTCAAGGACCATGCTTGATAGTTGTTCCTGTCCAATTTATCAATGAAAGAAGGAAAACCATCTCCCATTTTACCTTAGCTTTGCTCTGATACCACTGCTGGGAAAGATGGATGGACACTCCAAGAAATGAGTAGGTATCGCTAAATCTTGCTTAATACCAGCCCCTTCTAGCTTAAGAGTTGATTTGTAGGTCCTCTTACCTTTCCAATGACACTAAATAAGTGCCTATATACTTTTGGAAATGATGTGAGAAATGATTGAACCAAAACAAACTATTTCCAAGTTGAAGGATTAATGAAAACCTTCTATTTTTGTTCACACACATATTGCTTGTTATGCTCAGTGCTTCCAATACGGTAGGAATTAGAAATCTTCCTCTTAGAGCTACCAAATTATCTTAGTGAGCTAATGATTCCAAGTAGAATCACTTAAAATGATGCACTATACACAGAGCAATCAATTTAGCATTTGAATCAATACCCCCGATTTTTTAGGACCTCTACAGAGTTTGACCAGTGAGTGCTTCGATGTGCTTTTCTCCAAATTTGCTGAAAAGATTGTCTTCAAAATCTCTGAGCACGTAGAGAACTTGAAGCTGATTCCAAAAAGCTATACAACATTAAAAATGATGAAGGAATGACTGAGATATGAGTAGTACAAGTTGATTGTTATAAGTGACTATGACAGAGAGACCATAGATGAGAAATATAGATAATTTGTATTAGAACAAAATGTTGTACAAGATCACTAGCATAATAAACAATGCCTAATGATTGTGAGTAGTATAGGCTATGATGTATGGCTTACTCTCTTACAATGTGGTCAAGGAGAAATTAGGTATGGAGAGACTTATCGCGCGAGTTTTCTACACATCTCTTACAGATGTGAGATTTGAATTTGAATTTGAATCCTCCATTGGCTCTCACTAAAAAGTAGTCCTCCAATATAGGAGATATTCCCTCAAGTGAAGTCGTAGCTTTTCAATTAATAAATCCGCGAGTTCGGTAATGATTACAAATAGTCTTTTCAAGTAAAAATGACTTTTACAAATGGTAAAAGTTAAAGACTTCCTAGCAATGGTTTACATGGAGCTTCAATTGTACATAAGCTCTAGCCAAATGTGTAGGCTTGTTATTTTCACCAATTCTCTCTCTCTCTCTCTCTCTCTCTCTCTCTCTCTCTCTCTCTCTCTTTCTCTCCCCCTCCCTCCTTCCCTCCCCCCTCTCCCTCCCTCCGTCTCTCTCTCTCTCTGATCTCTCTCTCTCTCTCTCTCTCTCTCTCTCTACCCCCCTCCCTCCCTCCCTCCCTCCCCCTTTCTATACGTGAACTACAAATGTAAATATGTTGTATATCCTAGTATTATTATCATTACAATTTGTAGCAAAGTCAGATAGTAGGTATCTATTAATAACATCTTCGGAATAAGCCCATACTAAAGGTTCTATATATATCTAGCACAGGAGAAGGAGTCATTTCTTCAACTATAGGAGGTAGCTTACAGCTGCATAGAAAGCGCCTTTGGAGGGTGGTAGGGAAAAGTTTTCATCAAGATGGTGATGGCTAGATAAAATACTACGATCTCATTATAAATAACATCTCCTCTAGGCATTTTATTTTTTGGATTGACAACTTCTTTTGACTCCATCCATATTAAGTTCCAAAAATGAATTGTTCCTTGCTTTCGCAAGTTCTTTCTGTGAGCTACATGGGGTGATAAATGCAAATTATGTGTGTATACATGTCTAGATGCATATTTGTAGGTAAAGAAGGTTAATTGTTCCAGTGAGTCATCAATGAATATTTTTTCTATAAGATGGATATCCATAGGTGATCATTCACAATTCAATGTACGAAACAAGCCACAGAAGGCATGTGGAACGTTCATTAGTAGAAGTAACAGAAGCATGACTTTATTGTAACAATCCAAGTGAGCAATCCTAAAGATCGATGTGCAAGTGATGGCGTAGTAGCCTTTAAAATGGAAAAGGAAAACAGAGAGAAAAGTCTTTTATTATACTAATCTGATCTCGGTGACGGAGAATGAAAAAATAGGGAACAGTTCAGTGCGAAATACAAGAATGGAGATGAAATGGATTTTCTTTGGCTCGTCCTATCTCTTCTCCTGGCATGCTTTGTGGCGCCAGACTAGTTGAAGGATAGATAGATGGATTGGGATTGAAGGTTACTGTATTTGAGGACAAGAGCTTATTTATGATGAATGGATGATGTGTTTTGCAGAGTTTCTTGCCGATTGAAATCATCTTACTATATCCTTGGACAAAGACTAGTGTGGTGTTCAGAGATATACTGTATGTATTCCCCTCATCTACTGAAGCTGCTCCATATATCTGTGTCGGGCATGTTATGTGCAAGCAGATGATCACTGAGAGCTTGAGAATGAGAAACTGTGAATTGCGACACAGATTGAAATGTCTGGTTACGTGGGGATGATGAATTTGCTGGATCAAAGCAATCGACAGTGTTGGAGGGATTCATGGACACCAACGCCTGATCCACATTTATGTTCGTGTTCGCCGAGGATTGATGATACAATCTGAGGTCTTTTGGCAGACTCTCTAGTATATGGCTCCAATGATCCGATGTGGAGGGGCAAATGTAATCTGCAAGGGTGAGGGTGTTTGTATTTAACATGAAGGTTTCGTCTCCAACGTCGGTGCAGCCTGATGCGAAGATAGCACTGTTGAGCATAGACGTACAAGAGGAGCTATTACTGCGGAAATCAGAGCGGTTTGCGATTATAAGCGGCTTTGTTGACGGGGTGGAGTGTTCTTGGATGTAGGAAAGAGAAGCTGTGCAGTCGGAGGTGAAGTTTCTCATTGGCTTCTTCATGAACTTCAAGTGGTTTGGCGAACTTTGCTGAAGAGTATGGCAACCATCGTCTGAGTCGTCCACGCGTTGCCTGACCAGAGGCTCGTCACTTCTGGGGCTTTCAAGGGGAGGTAAATGTAAGAACGCCAGTTGTTCATGAGTGTATTCATCGTTGAATATGTCGATCTCTTCCTTGCACTTGATAGTAGTGCTGATGTCAGTCGTCAATGTTTCATCTTCCTGCGATGGAATGAAGAAAATGTCACAACTAGTTCAGATTACTAAATGAGAATGTCTCTCTCTCTCTCTCTCTCTCTCTCTCTCTCTCTCTCTCTCTCTCTCTCTCTCTCACACAGACGAACAAACTCGCGCGCGCTCGCACACACCTGAGTGAAACAGTCCATTGTTGTAGGTGTGCTGACAAGACTGGATCGTTCCTCCTCAGATGTGACATTTTGCTGATAGTTGAAGGTCGTTGCAAGCGCATCATGCCGCACCTTGTTGGAATGTTGATTTGAGTTTGTGTAATGTATCCGTTTCTTGAAAACTCGGCACACCACCCAACCATCTTCCTGAATTTTGATCTCTCTCTCTCTCTCTGTCTCTCTGTCTCTCTCTCTCTCTCTCTCTCCCCCCCCCCCCCCCCCCCCCCCCCCCCCAACACCCACCAAGAACTGTGCATATGTTCTGCCTGTACATATGTGTCATTTAGTCTGATTTCAAGCGTTTGCTGCTAGAAAGAAACATTTAATTTTTTCAACATACATTGCTTCCGTATGAAATTCCAGCTCCGCTGAGGTCTGTGTTTTCCTCGAGTCGATATTCGTGCATTATCCAGTCTGTCTTTTGCCCATGGGGTGCTCGACCGCGGTAGAACACAAGGGTCTTACGCATTCCGATTCGTTTGTAGCCGGAGTGCACTGCCTTATCACGACCGGTTGCTTTCCAAAATCCGGCTGCTGTTGCTCGGTTCGTCCGTGTGCCGGTCGGGTACTTTTTGTCTTTGTGGCTGAAGAAATACCACTCGGCTTGCTGGGTTGCATCAATTCTGCATCTTTCTGTATAAAAAAGGATTAACTATTACTATATCATAACTGTTAGCAAGTAGAAACCATAAGCGATTCTTGCTTAAGCACAATCAAACAAAAAGAAACTGCAAGTAGGAATGGCATCTTATACGAAACAAAACAATGTAAGGGTGACCAAAAAATTGTACTTTCCAGCATAACTGAAAATTCGAATACCTTTCATGGAATTAATTTTTCTCCACAATGCATATAGTCTAATCACACAGTCATTTCGGACTACATAACTTAAAATATATTGTCCAAAACATTAAAGCATTATTAGACGTTTATCTATATTATATAGCTTAAAAGTGTTGTGTCAATTCAACAGTAAATTTTACACTATGCAAGATCCTTGTAGTAGATCAAATAATCCTGATTTGATTTATTCATTGAATCGATAATTCAGACTGTCGCATCTATCATGTGCATTAACAAAGTTATTTTCACCAAATCATTGTTGTAATACCAAATGGAAGTTCCTATAAAGTAGGTTTTTAGCGTATTATAATGAAATCCGTCTGGATCAAAATGATTGAATACATGATATGCACTAGATAGCCCAGTTCACTGCTAACGGTACATCACCAAATCCTACTTTTGAAATGAACCCTATGTCATGAAACTAGTTTCTTTGGATCTGAACTTTAAACACGAGCATACCATGAGTATACTATGAGTTTCTACCAGTAATCTTAGGAAGCATACCATGAATATCCCAAGGCTCAAGCTTGTTGAGATCAACATCTCGAATAACATCAAGGTCGAATTTCTCCATGTTCACCTTCTTGCGCAAGTAATAATTAACCAATTCCTCATCCGTGGGATGGAACCGAAAGCCTGGCGGCACTCTCGCCGTGGAATTGTTGTACGATTTATCTTTTTCCATGAGAGAAAGAACACTAGTGACTCTTCACCTGGAATATTCAAAATAAAGCATCTCTTCTCAATCAGACTATATTCTATATTAAAGTTGAATATCCAATCTTTCAGAGGAAAAAAAAAACTAACTATTTGCAATCTCGAGAAAGAAAAACTTACATTAGAAACGGTTATGCTTTAGACCTCAACTTCAAATTGCGCTATAGAAAAGCTGATACATTTTGGAAACATTAAGAAAATGGCACTCAAGGAGGACGCTCTCAACAGAGCTGCAAATTGAGTCCATTATGAAGAGTATCATACCATATTTAATGAATATCAGATACCACTAGAGACTATTAGAAGTCCTAACGTTAATGAGCTAAAACATAAGCGCTCATCGTTTTCACTGATATGTCTCCTTACATATAAACATTTACATACTCTCCTATTGATCCGAGTGTAAACATTCTCAAATTCACTTGAATTTTGAGAGGATCATTAAACATTGGTCCAAAAGATACACAAAGAACAAACTATATCTTAATAATTGATATATCTTTTTATCTGAATCATCTCGTAGAGATGACAAAAGAAGTAACACGGAACGAATTTAGATCTACTTTATATAAATGTAATGCATGAAAAAGAGTGTTGCTATGAGAAACAAATATACATTAGGATTTAGAAAAATTTTCATCACAACCAAAGATATATATCTACTTGCAAATCTATGTACACATGACTTTACACACAAACAACCACATACGTAAATGCATAAATACAATACGTGCATGTATGCGTGCATGCATATTTATACATGCATATAAATATGTACATATATACCTTCATACATACATATATGAATAAATACATACATGTATACATACATACATACGCACATACATAAATGCATGCATGCATGCATACATACATGCATACATACATACATGCATACATACATACATGCATACATACACAGACATACGTACATGCATAAAGACATACATCCATACTTAAATGCATATAGATACCCATGAATGCATGCATACGTACATACACACACATACATACATAAAGACATACATATAAGTCCATAGTTAGATGCATACATACATATATACATACATAAAGACATACATATATAGATACCCATGAATGCATGCATACGTACATACACATTCATACATACATAAAGACATACATATAAGTCCATAGTTAGATGCATACATACATATATACATACATAAAGACATACATATAAATCCATAGTTAGATGCATGTACATACACATGCATGCATACATTCATATGCACAAAAACATACATACATACATACATACATACATACATATATAAATACATACATACATTCATACATACATATATACATACATACATGCATATGTATATACATGCATACATGGATTCATACATGCGTACGCACATATATACCTACAAACAAACAAACATACATACAAACAAAAAAACAAACATACATTGACGTATACATAGACACATATATACATACCTACCTACATACATACATACATACATACATACATACTTACTTACTTATAGACACATATATACATACATACATACATACATAAATGCATACATACAATCATACGTACATACATACATACATTAATACGTATGCATACATTCATACATACATAAAAACCTACATGCATACATAGATACATACAACTATACATACACACATACATACATGCATGCATACATACATACATATTATACATGCATACGTAAATACATACAAACATGCATAAACATATAAATACAAACATCATACATATATAAACACGTACGTACATGCATACATATATACATTAATGCACACATGCATATATACGTAGATACTTACATAGATACATAAATATGTACGTACATATGTAGTGTACGTGAACATGAATTCTTTATTCACAAACGCAAGGGCAAGGGTGCAATAAGATAAACACGTAACGGAACAGGAACGTTTTGAAAGATCCCAAAGAAAGAAACTAGAGAAGGAAAAAGAAACTAAATCTCTAGATAAAGAGTGAGAGGTAGAAAAATAAATAGGGAAGCAAGAGGAGGATATTTAAGTGACTCAAGAAGCGAAAAGGTTACATACACGTGGAAAGAGTGGAATTTGTTTTTTGATTAACGATTCCAAGCTGCAATAAACAATTGTGATCTATATACAAATCAACATAAAAAAGCCAAGAAAATATTAAAACCACTTCATAAAAGCTAAAATCAATAATTATTTATCTATGATGCATCTAAAGGGATAGAGACAAAGCATATATATGGTCCATATAAAGTGGGTGCAATAGTCATATGAACAAAAGAAGAGGGAACGCGTATTCAAGATTCCATATTGCATAGAAGATCAAATTCAGGGTGTCTAAAAGGATGTACTCAATGTTCTTAATATTAGAAAGAACTTGGTGAGTGTACCTTAAATAATGATAGAGGCTATGGGGTTAAGGTTAAAGGATGTGTTTAAACTGATAGCTAAAGGAAAAAATTCTATGAACTTTAATCAAATTGATATTTAACTAGGGATTAAACACCTCAAAGGTCAACTCACATTCAATAACTTATTCTGCATG
>CM035407.1:115852793-115895293 GCA_020310875.1 Ceratopteris richardii | reverse complement strand
TTCAACTTAGATGGTCTTTCTATTAATTAAATAATGTTCTGGATATAATGTGCGATATGTCCAGATTCCACATATTATGTATCCTCTATTTGGAAACGTATTATTCAGAACCATTTTGCACATGATCTCTCCAAACATATTCCAAAATACTACAATAACCGTAAATGTATTCATATGAGCATATTCTTTAAGTAAAAACACTGGTTCCGTTCTATACAGAATAACGTTTGATCATAATTCATCGAACAAATTTGCTAAAAATTTTACACTCGTGCATGTATAATATCGAGATATTTGATTCCCTTCGAGCATTTAATGCGAGCACGTATGTAGAGACCATGCTTCATCTGTATGCGTGCTGCATGACGCAGGCATTGGTTAATGAAAATGACTTCCTATGTGTAATGAAAATGAGTTCCTATGTGTAATCTCAGGAAGAGCTAAACTCGGGAAAGGAGATTGCCACCTACATTGACGGAACAAAAACCTCAGAAAGGGAAAGCAACTAACCGAGTAGACAGACCTTTCAAAGTCACTCATGAGCATGACCACATAGAACCCCTTCTCACATGGCACAACCTTCTCCTACTTCTCGCTTTCCATTTACATGCCTTCTTTGCTTCTTCCAGAGTTGCGGTTTTCTAGATCCTGTTCATCGGATACACATCAGTCTAAAAATTTGCGCAGCTGAACATTCGTTTTATCACCGCTGCGAAAGGCAGGCAGGTGAAGCATGTAGGAGTGTAGATGAGAATGAATTCTTCAAAGGCACGCAAAGGCGATCTTCCCGACCCAGGTGATTTGAGAGCGCGATTTCCCAAGAATCGTGTGTTCCGTCACACAGGTAAAGTGTCTAAAAGAAGAAGGCAAGCTTGGTAAGAAAAAGATGGTTGCTTTCAGCTCTGAACCTGATAAGCTACTTCTAAGAAGGCATTTCAAATATCTATTATCTATGATTAGAGAGTAAAGACACTTGGATACTTATTGGATATAACCTTAGGAGATGAGATAACTGGTAGAAACCACAAAACTCTTAAACATACAGAGCTTAACACAAAAAGAAAAATTCTGACGCGGTGTAGAAATAGGATTGCTATTTCATCAATGAAAATTTCTCGCTATTCCAAATTTCGGTTCGACGCATGATCTAGCTGAACAATCGGGCTGTCTTCAGAATATTTGCATATGAGTACTGCGTGATCCCCGAAACCGGATTGATATCCAGGTAAAAGCATGCGTATACATGTCCGCGCACATTTTCTCCTCGTCTTCAGCATCGCCCATTACGCAGTCTCTCACTTGCATGATGATGATGATGATATCTATGCGAATGAGACCACCTAACTACGTGGAGGTTTTTATCTAAAGAGAAACCAGCATTCGCTCGTTTCTCTTTTGTAGTTCTTCTAGGACTCCCTTCCGATACATTGCCTACGCGTATATTAACGTGTTTAGTGATGTGTTTGGAGCAGACTAAGAAAAAGAGTACGTCGAAGTTCGAACGTTTGCACCCTTTTTTTCTTGTTGTGCACTCGCGTTACGAGATCTTTTCTTTTGATCTGGAGTCGCGATCGCATAGTTCAGGTTGACTTCATGTGCACCTAGAAAAAAAAGTTCGCTGATAAATTTCTCTTAAGGTCTGGTTTCAGGATACTAAGCAGAAAACGTTGGTATTGAATCTGCTGTGCGAAAACAATGAGGCCCTAATGACTTGTAGGCGCATGTAACTACGCCTACTAATGTTCATAAGGCTTTCAAGAAAATTGGCTGGCCAAGATAAAATTCATTCAGTAGATAACTCGATGACACTATCAAGGTCAATGAGGTCAATATCCTGGAAAGATCTGATGTACATCCTCACATCTAGAGTTTGCCTGACGCAAGGTGAAATTATGTTGGAATACTGGACAGTTAGCAACTTAGGGCATTCGAACTTGTCATTCAAAAACCAGAAACGAAGTTACACACAGGCAGCAATAATCTAGCATAGTTCTGTTCGTAAAGTACCAGACCTGAAATATCCTTACTGCAAATGAGATCGTCTGTCTGCTTCTGATCTTGTCGTATGCAACATACCAATGGCGGTCCCGATGAAAAGGAGGAACAATATAATGGATTGCTGGAGAAGCATCAATCATTTATTTTCTTTCTGGCATATTTATTACACACTTCTCCTTCTCCACCATCTCGATTCGCTCTAATCTTCTGCACTGAGGACCTCATTAATGTATTGATAAATCTATGTCAAGCATGCACAGTGAAGAATATCGCGCCTCCTTTATCCATGTTTGAATTGCATATCGGTCCCGGCTGGCAACGAGCAACAGGAGTTTTGCGAATCTTTTGTTGCTTAATGTTCTGTATGCTAATATCTAAAGTGGCCAATTCAGGTTGATTATGCAATGTAATTAACATACAAAGAAGCACAGCAGGTTAAAGAAAATGCTTCGAGAGTTCCAAATCATCGACACTCTCAATGAACCGGAAGGATAGGACTCCTTCCACATATCTTAATTAGGTTTGGCTGGGTATGGCGACGGCTGCGTGTCGAAAATCTAATGTCTTAGGTCGTACTGTGACCAAGGAGATGATAGTTATCGACTAATGGATGAGACGGCAGGAATCCATTTGGACAAACAGGCTTTGGCTGTGTTAGATTATATCAGCGTTGTTAAGTTACCGATTAAGTTGCGACACGGGACTATGATAACGAATCGACGCAGAGAAGCGGCGTTCGCATTTCTTAAGGTATCTTTAGTGTGGATCTGCTGTGCATGGGGTATACGGTGTGAGGCGCAACTTTCTGCTTCAAGATTGTCTGCACAAGGATGGAAAACGGATTTGCAGAACCGGAATGCAAATGATGACAATGGAGGTCTCTGGTGAGATGAAGAAGGAGACTGACATGCTCCAGCGCCTCTCTATATATCCATAGCCCTGCACATACTTTGATGCTTACTTGCTTTATGCTCTCTAAAGGAGCATCTCTCGGTTCCATCACCAATCTTAGCTAAAGTTTAGGAAATTGGAGAATGGCTGGACATGGAAACCTTTAATTTCTCAACTCTCTGATCCATCATATAGCACATTCCACACACAGGGGTTATTGAAACTTCACCTTTTTTTCAATGTACCTTGGATTTACACCCTCTCATGTCTGTTGCTATCACCTTTACAAAGAGGAGGAATAAGGAAGGAATAAAGCTTCCTTCTAATGTCGGTACAGAATATGTGGGTCCTTCCAGAGGTCCTATCCTTTTTCACACTCGCTAGGGCTAAATATATCTTAGTCCTATCAGCCACCATCTTCATAAGCTGGGAAGTAGCTCTATAAAACAATCCAGGAATGCTTCGGGACTGCGTGAGGATAGCTTTCATCTACCCTAAGAACTGCAATTTTTTGCCAAAAGGATGTGAAGGAGACAATCACCGTTTTTCTGTGGATGATGATATCCCTCACAAGCAATGGCTTCCCCCAAGTTTCATGGAATTTATGATATGTTTTATAAGCCTTTTCTGATATTGCAGCGCATAAATCAACCCAAAATAGGAGCAAGCTTTATAGTTTTTCTGCAAAGATGAGTAAAGTCACTGATCCATCAGATGATTCGAGACACAATTAATATGCGATTAAAAGATTAACATGAATCCGTCAAACTATGAGTGTGCACGAAAGCCTTCTAATTATGACAGGAAAGATAAGCTCAGATAAAACAATAATCATTAAAAATTATAGGAGACACGATATGCAAACGGTGCTTAAAGATAAAAAATCAGTTCCATAGTTCAAGCATCTAGATTTACAATAGAGCCCGAAAAAACAGAGGATTTACTAGATGATACATTTATGACAAGATACTGATTCGTGGCTCAATGAAAATGCAGGACTTTATCATCATGAACATTGCAATGAGCGGGCTGGAACGTTTAATTTGATTACGTTTTCTATGCATATGTTGTCCGATAATCTGATACTCATTACACGACATTTACCATTGTTTTTTTTCCTTCCCACATCTGCAAGCCCTGCTCCAACACGAATTGCATCTTAATTAAAAATCATAGATTTAACCTCATATTCAGGCATACATCGTCCTTAAGTAGAATCATTCGCATATTGTTTATAATATTCCGGTCATGTGTTGATCTTGTATGCAAGTTTTTTGTTTTTGAGAGAACAAAGATTAGAAATGTATTAATGAAAAATGCTAAAATTGTGTAAGGGGCAGTTCTCCACCTATAGAGAAAACAGAACATGCTTAGGAGAAGTAAAAGAAAATTACAACTACTCAAACCAAGTGAGCCATGAGAAATCTAAGGTCTGAATACAAATTAATGAGAGTACTTCTCCACAGGTTGGGGTTAGCATCAATCGGAAGGTCACTAATCCTACAGCCCCTATCAAATGTATCATTAATAGACTTTGTAGAGTACTCAGAGGCTTTTCAAAGTTCTTTCCCCCAAGAGTATAGATAGTTCTTGTGACAACTGTTATATAATCTTTGATTTCTAGTAGGCCATGAGTTCCATAGGACTTGGGATCTAAAAAGGTTCCACAACACAAGCTCCATTATTCTGCAAACACCAAGAAGTATCTCCTTGAATCCAAGTTTCGGCAAAGCAACTGCTTGAAGATAATTAGACAACAAGTACTGAAATATTTGAGCATGCTCACAGTTAATGAAGAGGTGGGAAAGTTCCTCCTCATTACCACAAAAGCAAAAAGAATCATTACTTTTATTACATTTCCTTGCTTAGTTCCTTGTCCAAATGCCATTATGAATGATTATCCATTGGAGGGTGGAGTGCTTGATGGAAATGGGGAAGGCCCAATCGCTTTTTAATCTATATGTCCATTGCTTTGCACTCCAAGTAATCTTCCATCTCTAATTAAATTGGTCAACAATGGTAGAAATGGAGACATTATGCTTCTTGAAAATGATATCAGATGCAACTCTATGCAAATCAATCTCCATGTTACTAGTGCATTCAACCATCTTTTCCTCTAGATTATTCTTGTAATGAAGCTTCACTTGCCTGCAAGGAACATAAATATGTGTTGGATTATTAATCACGTTATCATCCATAATACTCCTTGATATCAACAAAGTTATTCCAACAGCTAAACCCTAGTTTTCTACACTTATTTTTTATGGTGGAAAAGTCTTCATCCTTCTAGTGAGCTATCCACCCAACCCATATGGACTCCTGCAAGACAAAACTCAAATTATTAGCATAATTAGAATTTCAAGTGTAGTATCTCTTAGCTTTGATCCATGTTCATCCTAGTTCAAGTTATTATCCAAACCCTTATAACCAACAACATTAAGGTTTTGAATGTTTCTTTTTATTAAACAAGCTGAATAATCAGAATAATTAGAGATTCTCATATATCATTTAGCCACAAGGTGTTTAGCTAGTTTAGTGAGATGCAATATGCCAAGACCACCTTCTTTCTCTTTCATACAAAATATAGTCCAAGAGATTTAAGGTAGGATAGGGTTCTAATAGTCACCACTCCATAAGAACCTTCTATCAAAAGCTATTATCTTCATGAGCTGCTTTTTAGAAGGCAACAAAGAGGGTAGAAAATAAATCTTAGAAGGCAAGCTACATTGATTCAATACAAAAACCTATGAGATACACTTTGTTGTAAAGAGATCCACTTGAAAAGTTTAGGCCTAAATGTTTGAATCACCCATCCCATCTTTGAGCAAAGGAAACCTTGAATCCCATGCAAATACTTAAGTTTCTGAACACAACATCATGCTCAATGTTATCATAGCCAAGCTAAACAATGCATCAGGGAATGTGATGACTAGAGGACTTAAAGGAGGTCTTTTTTGGTTAACCAGGGAGCCACTAACAAGACTAAACAAATCTAATCAATATAGAAAGTTGGAAGCATACTCATTATCAGATCTGATCAACATATTGGTGTCATAAAGAAACATTTGTAAACCTAGATAAGAAGAAGAATTAGGGATGGTAATACCCTAGATCTGACCATTATCCATGCACTTTTGAGAAGCCAACCCAAAGCATCACAAGTAGGCAAGCAAAAGAGAAGGTAGAGGGTATCCTTGACTAATAGATCTTTGTAACCTAAAAGGCTTAGAAAATATTGCCATTCATAGAAACTTTAGAGAAGGCATCACCAAAAAAGATGCTCACAATGAATACTTTCTGCTCCAAAAGAATAATCTCATCCATAATATGAATAAGCCTTTTGGCAAAGGAAGAAGAAAAGATCTTATAAATAGAAGTCAAATAGGTTATGCATCTCCAATTATTCAAGTCATCCTTAGTTCCTTTTTTATATATAATTTTGGTTGATGGAGGCACAAAGAGAACCTTTTCTGAGAGAATCTTGCTATGCGAAGAGAATCAAGGGGGTGGGATAAGGTAATCCTTAAATTCAAGAAAGAACACATTAGATATTCCAACAATACCAGTAGGTTTGAAGGTTTCAATTTATGAATGGTTTTTTTAATCTCATCGACATGAGGGATAGGTCCAAAATAGCCACTAGGTTGTTATGAATCATCTTTTTCCGTTTAAGTGCAAGATGAGCTCTCTCCCTCTATGTATCCTCCCCCCACATGGGGGACACAAAGAAAACATTCATAAAGAAGCATATAACCTCTTGCAAATTCTCCCTAATACTGATAGTTTTTCCAATAGAACCCTCTTCTTAAGCATCTTTATGAAATGTTTAACTATTTTATTTTGTAACAAATCAAACATGTTTTTATTGGGTGCGTTCAATCTACCCACCCAAAACTCTCTTGAGGAGACAAGGTTACCATAAGCCTAGGGGTAGTTCTCCCTTCGCAATCTCTTCTAGAGGTCAAAAACCTTCTGCAAAGCATTGGAGTCATAAGGAGAGGTATCCCTAATGTTACCAATTTCCTGAATAATCATCATTCTTCTGTTATCCCTAGTCTTCTAGCCAAATTTCTAGAGGGTGAAGAGATTTTGAGTGTCAAAAAGGGAATTTTCCCAAGAACAAGAAATCAAGGGGGCAAGCTATAAATAAAATGGTAATCAAAGATGCTGTTGGTTTTGGTGACAACACTAGAATTTATATGCAATGAAGCTTCTAGGTCGGGCCATCACGGCTTGAAATTAGTGTTGTTATGAGAAAGACTAATCATCAAGGGAGCATGATCAAAAAAGCTAAAAGAAGAATCAACATTCTATTTCAGTTTCCATATTTCTTGAAGCTTGTCAACATTGATGTAACCTCTACCAAGTCTATCAACCAAAAGCGCATTATTGCTTCTATTATTCTAGGTAAAACTGGAATTCTAGGTGAAATCAACGAGGTTTTTAGAAGTGACCACATCAATTGAGGCTAACTTCTCAACACCAGTGAGGATATTATTCTTGTTACCTTGTCTATCTGTTGAGTCAATGAGAGAAGTTGGAGATGCTTGGAGAAGCTTGGAAGTAGGATTCTTAGATGGTGTAGATGGTCTATCAAGCCAGCATAGGACCTACCATGGCTCTCTGCATATGTAAGATAGAACTTTTTGGCTTGTGGTTATCGCAATAAAACCGAATAGGTACTTTTGAACATTAACAAGAATAAGTTGGTGTAAAAGAGATAACTTGCACCTTGTCTATCTCACAACTCAACCCATAGTGTACAATGTGGTTAGCCATTATATAGAATCTTCGAGTGGTCCACCATGTCTTTCAAAAGAATTTGAATTCCAATAAGAGCAGACTAGTTTCTTGTGATTGGATGAATCTAATTTTACTATATCTAGAAAAAGAGAAAGTTGAAGTTATATCTACTTCTCAATTGATTGATTGAGAATCAATCTCAAAAACTCCTAAATCATGGATTTTTGGCCTTTTACTCTTGTCTTTTACAAAGATAAATGCTTTGGAAATTACATAAAAGGGTGATCATATGAGATAACTCTCAATACAATAAATGGATGAAAATAAAACACTCTTTCATGTGCATTTGTGCCACCATCCAAATGATGGATTTAATTTAGATCATATCCACCTTAAGTATAGTGCAAGATTGAGGTTCCAATAGCTCCCCCTCAAGCTAAATTATGCTTGATTCTTTGTTCTCTAATAGGTCGAATACCTACCATAGATTTAAATGAGTATAGCTTTATCCCATTAAGTGTCTTTGTCATAATGTCTGCTATTTGCTTCTTAGGATGAAGAAATGAAATGTAAATTTCCTTTGTCATAATCTTATCTCTTACAAAGCACTAATAAAGCTCTATGTGCATTTTCCTTGCATGGAAAATTGGATTTGTAGCTAGATGCATAGGAGTTACATTATCTCCAACTATATGAGGTTTGGAACTTAGATGTCCCAAATCTGAGTACAACTTCTTGAGACATATTGCTTCTTGATTTGTAATATTTAGACTTCTATGCTCTGCTTCAATTGAAGATAAATCAACTTTTGGTTGCTTCTTAAAACTCCAAGAAACCAATTTGAACCTTCAAATACTAAATATCCTGAGGTACTTCTTCTATCATCCTTTACCTCTATCCAATCTGCATTTGAAAAGATTTTGATATCCACACTTGAAGAGTAAGGATAGAAGATACCTTCATTAAGTTTTCCTTTGATGTACTTGAGTACTCTATTTGCAACATCCATGTGTGTTCTTCTAGGTGACTTTATCAAGTGACTAAGGACTCCCACACTATAGGTTATTTGTGGTCTTGTGTGACTCACATATATCAAGATAGCAACTAAGCTTTGGTACTCTTTAGGATCATCAATTTTCTCACATTCATAAACATGTAGTTTATGTTTCAATTCCAAAGGTGTACGTGTGAAGCTTGGTGTTTTCCATTCTCAAATGGAAATTTGTGAGCTCACCTACGTCACTCATTTTGAACTTCTCTTACATGTTTCTTTTGATCCTTTCAATCCCATTCAATTCATCACCTATCACAATTATGTCATCTAAATATACACACAAATAGATAAACTTAGTGTGATCACTTTTGATAAATAAAGAAGGATCTCCGTTACTAGATATTAACCCTTGATCTTGAGAGTATGTAGTTAAACTATAATTCCAAGCTCTAAAATCTTATTTAATCCATACAATCATTTATTAATTCTAAAAACATAAGATGAATGACTAGCATTTTCAAAACTTGGAGTTTGTGGCATGTATACCTCTTCACTTATCCAACCATTGAAAAATCCATTTTTCACATCAAATTGGAGGAGTCTCCAATTTCTTGCAACAACTACACTTATCAATGCTCTCATTGTAGTTATCTTTGCAACTGGCGAGAATGTTTGTTCATAGTGTATAACATGCATTTGTGAGCATCCTTTGGCAACTAATCTTGCCTTGTACCTGCAAATTGATCCATCTGAGTCCCTTTTAAGTTATATATGCATATTCAAATAATTACCTTATGCTTGGATGACATTGAAATAAATTCCCAAGTATCCATCTCCTTCAAAGCATCTATTGCTTCCTTCATAGCCTTTTCCCAGTCACGATTTCCCTTTTCCTCTTCATAGGTTGAGGGCTCTTCTAAAATATTATGTTTACAAACTTATAAATATCAAAGTACACAATGAAACATGATGAGACCTCCCAAGATCTTCAAAAGATCAAACAAATATTTCAAAACTTCAGAAATCAAACTTTCCTCCAAACTTTCAAGAAAACTGAAATGGGTGACTGTAGCACAATAACAACCAGAAAATCTTTGAGTAGAATTTTTCAAAACTAGTCATAAACTCAAAAAGTAGACTTTGATTAGCATGTTTAGAAACAAAAAAAACTTCAAAAAAGGTGGAGTGTAGCTCCCAAACAAATAGTTTGAAGTAAAGGTATGTGGAGGCCTGCAACAACAGTGTATGACTAACTATCTGAATTGAAAATTGATGTACAACAATAGGGAAAATCAAAGATCTATCAAAGATTTTGATATAAATAGAATGTATCAAAGCTACTCCTCCAAGTGAAATCACTCAAAAAGACTTCATAACGACTGAGATATGGAAGTTTGAAGAGAGGTATGTCTCTGATAAGACACCGGGTACACACAAGAAACTATCTCTACAAAAATGCCTACTTGTGCGGTGTTGTTTCATTGTTGTTTGTACAAAAAACTAATCTATCTATATAGTACAAGTTGTAAGCCTCGCAACGCAACAATAAGCACTCAATTTGACCATCTACACTAAGAGAACCACTCTTTTTATTGAGAGGCTATCAACAGAAGCACCTTCCTTGTCTAAAAATAGACACCTCTCCTTTCCTTCTTACTTTTATCTACATTTATCTACTTTTATCTACTTTAAATTTAGAGATGTGAGTGCCTCCATATGTTATTTTTCATAAATAATAAAATCCATAAGCCTAAAAAACAAACCTTTAGAGCTTGTTCTTATGTAACATTGCCCCCCTCAAGATCTAAATCCAAAGCTTTGACTCCAAGTAGAACTTTCATTCGCTTGAGCTTCTGAGCATTCACTGCTTTTTTGAGTATATCTACTAATTTATCTTTAGTTCCAAAATTTTGAATATCAATACCTTCATTCACCACCTTCTCTCGGATATAGTGGTAGTGTACTTCAATGTATTTGGTTCTTGCATGGTACACTAGATTAGAGGCGAGCTATAATGAAATTACATTATCTCCAAAGAGTAGTGGACATGCTGTAGATAGATTCATATCTTCATAAAGCTTCAAATACCACATAATCTCACATGTTGCATTTGTTAGGCTTCTATATTCAGCTTTTATTCTTGAAAGTGCTACTGTAGGTTGTTTTTAAGAACTCCATGAAACCAAATTATTACCTGCAAATATGAGATATCCACATGTACTCCTTTTGTCATCCTTATTTCCAACCTAATCTGCATCACTGTATGCTTTCAAATCCATAGCTTCATGATATTTATAGCTCAAACCTTCATTTAATGTACCCTTCAAATATCTCAAGACCCTTTTAGCTGCTTGCATATGTACATCTATGGGTTTGTTCATGAAATGAGACAATGTACTTATGCTAAATGTAATATCGGACCTTGTTAAAGCTGCATATACAAGAGAATCATCAAAGACTTGTAGATAAGTGGATCTTCTAAAGGTTCACCATCTTCAACATTGTACTTCACATTGGGTTCCATCGGATTACTAATACTCTTGCAATGCTCCATGCCATATTTCTTTAACAAATACGAAATATAATTCCTTTGTAGATACACCATCTTCCTTCTTCATAACTTCGATTCCAAGAATGTACGTCAATTCTCCTAAATCTGAAATTTTAAATTCAAGTCCAAGCTCTGCTTTAATTCTGGCTATCTCACCTTCATCGTTTCCTATTATTATCAAGTCATCCACATAAATTGAGATATAAACAATCAATGATCCTTCAACCTTAGCATACAAAGAAGTATCTGCATTTGAACACACGTATCCTTGCTTTTCAAGAAACTTTACCAATCTAAAATTCCAAGCCCTTGGAGCCTGCTTAAGACCATACAATGCTTTCAAGAGTTTACATACATGCGTAGGCTTCTTGGGATCTTCATAACGTGTTGCTTGCTCCATGTACACATCTTCTTTTAAATCACCATTGAGAAATGCATTTTTGATATCTAATTGATAAAGATTCCATACCTTGCTTGCAGCAACACTTATTAGTGTCCTTATTGTTGCTATCTTGGAAACAGGAGAAAATGTCTCCTCATAATCGATGCCATAACTCTGTGAATAATTTTTACAAACAAGCCTTGCTTTATATCTACTTACAGAATCAT
Organism: Ceratopteris richardii; assembly: GCA_020310875.1. Taxonomy (NCBI): domain Eukaryota; kingdom Viridiplantae; phylum Streptophyta; class Polypodiopsida; order Polypodiales; family Pteridaceae; genus Ceratopteris; species Ceratopteris richardii. The sequence continues at coordinate 115,883,507 of CM035407.1, read as the reverse complement.
CACTGTTTCTTTTTATTCTGTATACCCATTTGTTACTAATTACCTTCATGTTAAGTTGCCTTGGAACTAAACTCCATGTATTTTTCTCATACAAAGCTCTCATTTCTTCATCCATTGCTTTAACCCATTTCTTTACCTTTGATGCTTCTTTAAAAGTTGTTGGTTCTTGCTCCTTAAGAAGTTTTGCCATATAAGCTTCATGAGGAAATCTTTGCGGTTACCTTCTTTCTCTTACTGGATACCTTGATTGACTTCTTGTCCTACCATGCTTTTCTTGCCTTCGAGTTTGAGTTCTTCTTGATGTAGAACCTTCACTTTCTTCTTCTTGTGACTCAATTTCCTTTGAAATCAAATTGAGAATTTTCTTCAACTTTTGATTGGGGGCAGTTATCTCTTCATGTGTAATTTGACTTTCTGGTGAGCTCGGAGAACTTGGCTCTTCTTCATGACTTTTTGAAGTCTCTTCTTCATCTACCTCCACTTCATGCTTATACCAAGATTTATCTTAATGAAAAATAACATCTCTTGAAACAATTACCTCTCCCGCATCTGGGTTTACACATCTATATCTTGGTTTCCCTTCTTCCATACTTATAAAAACCATTTTTTGTGACCTTGGATCCAACTTTGACTTTAACTGTTATGGAACATGAACGAAACATATGCTTCAAAAAATTCTACAATTAGAAATATCTGAATTTGATCCATAAAACAGTTCATAAGGTGCTTTTTGTACATGACTTTGAGTAGCTGGTAACCTATTCATCACATAAACTAGCATATTGCATGCTTCTACCCAAAAGGTAAGTGGTAAGTCCTTTTCATTTAACATTCACCTACCCATCTCCAAGATAGACCTGTTTCTCGGCCGCACCATTTTGTTGAGGGGTGTATCTATTTGTAGTCTCCTTTTTTATTCCTTCTTCTTCCAAATATGCAATAAACTAATTAGAAAAATATTCACCTCCTCCATCTGATCTCAACCTTCTTATGCTTTGACTTGTTTTCTTTCAACCAATTAAACTTCTTGAACATATCAAACACTTCGGATTTGTATTTCATAAAGTAAATGAATGTAAACTTGGAGAAGTCATCAATAAATGTTACAAAATATTTACTACCTGCCATGGACTTGTCTTGAGATGGACCCCATACATCAGTATGAATCAAGTCCAAAAAAACCTCTGCTTTGCAATCCTTCTTTTGAAAAAGGACTTTGTACCTATTTTCCAAACTGGCAAGTTTCACAAACAAAATCCAAATCTTGTTTAGGTAGTTGTGGTAGACCTTCAACCAAGGATTTTGTTGCAATATCCTTCAATCTGCCAACACTGATATGTCCTTATTTTTTATGCCATAAATCTAACCTGCATAATCTCGAACTTGAACTTCATAAGTATATAATGTGTTTACCTTTTTTCCTTATATATGTAACCAAATTCCCATTCTTCTTATGATAAGCCTGCCACTGATTATTGCGAAAATGGACCTTCACTCCATTATCCTCCATCTATCCAACTGAAATCAAATTTCTTGTAATAATAGGAACAAAGAAAACATCTCTGAGAGTTACATGGTCACTACGTTGACAATCACCAATGTAAAATACTTCATGCTCAGTACTATCTCCTGTAGCAAGTGTGACTCTTGAATCTGGCTTGTGTAAGTTCACAAAGATATTCATGTTGTGACTCATGTGGTTTGAGCAACCACTATCTACATACCAATTTTTGTTTTTTACCTTCCTCTTATGTGTCTCTGGATGCATAGCCATAAAAATGTTTTCCTTCTGTGTTTGAGCCTCCTCTTGCACTATGTTGTTGTTTTGATGCATGTGATCTTGAACTCTTCCTCTCTGTCGTCCTTTAAAACCACCAATTCTATTTGGGTTGGAGAAGCAATCCTTGGCATAATGACCAACTTTACCACAATAATTATAGGTAAAATTACCTTACTGATTTGATTAAGTTTGTTGACTTTGTTGTATTGTTCTTCCTCCTCTAGTAGCATTAAATCTTCCTCTTCCTCTTGCATTGTTGTTGGATCTTCCTCCTCCTCTCCAATGTCCTCTATCTCTTGCTCTATTTGATGAAGTATAAAGAGCTTGTCCTTGATTAACTCTTTGTGAATGATAAGAGTTTCCACCTTCTATGTTGATTTCTTCAGTCATCATGAGCATTTGTAAATCTTCAAAGGATGGCAGATCCTCTCGAGTCATGATAGATGTAATGAAAGACTTCCATCTTTCATCTTCTCTCAAGCAATTTAACATTCTATTAAACTTTATATCCTCACTAGGAGATGCATCAATAGAGGCTAATGCTTCAAAAAGAGATTTTACCTCAAGAACATAATCATTAATTGATTGTCATGGCTTCTTTTTTACTTTTGTCAACTCACAAATAAGCTGTGTTTGCCTTGCTCTCTTGTTAGTTGCAAATAACCTTTCTAGAGACTACCAGGCTTCTCTGCTAGTATTCAAACCTCTTATATGTTCAAGCATAGTATTTGACACTATTTGTGATATAATAAAGAGAACTCTTCTATCTCTTTCAATCCATTCTTGCTCTCTTGCTCGGTCTGCTTGTGCATGAGCTTCTGGTAATACAAGATTCACTTGTATACCTGCTATCAATCCCAAAAGACCTTTAGAAATGAGATAAGATTCCATTCTAAATTGCCACATGGGATAATTTCTCCCATCTGATAACTTCTCAATTGATGCATTCAAGTCTCCCATGTTGAATTGTTGTAAACAAAGAAGATAATTCAGTAAGATTGATGAAGACCTAAAAAAAAAAACAAATAGCTCTGATACCACAATGTTATGCTTACAAACTTGTAAACATCAAAGTACACAGAAAACATGATGAGACCTCCCAAGATCTTCAAAAGATCAAACAAATATTTGGAAACTTTAGAAATCAAACTTTCCTCCAAACTTTCAAGAAAACAGAAATGGGTGACTGTAGAAAAATAACCACCTGAAACTCTCTAAGCACAATGTTTTTAAAAACAAAAAACATCAAAAAACGTGGAGTATAGCTCCCAAACAAATAGTTTGAAGTAAAGGTATGTGGAGGTGTCCAACAACAAGGTATGACTAACAATCTGAATTGAAAACTTATGTACACCAATAGGGAAAATCAAAGATCTATGAAATATTTTGATGTAGATAGAACATATGAGACTCCTCCAAGTTAAATCAATCAAAAAGACCTCATAACAATTGAGATATGGAAGTTTGAAGAAATGTATGGCTCTGATGAGACACCGGTTACACACAAGAAAATATCTCTACAAAAAAGCCTACTTGCACGGCATTGCTTCTTTGAATTTTGTATAGAAATGGATATATTTATATATTACAAGTTGTAAGCTTTGCAATGCAGTAAGAATCACTCAAGTTTTCCACCTACGCTAAGAGAACCACTCTTTTTATTGAGAGGCTATCAACAGAAGTGCCTTCCTTGTCTAAAAATAAACACCTCTGCTTTACTTCTTACTTTTATCTACTTTTACTCTAAATTTAGAGATATGAGCACCTCCACATGTTATTTATCACAAATAATAAAATCCATAAGCCTAAAAAACAAAGCTTTAGAGCTTGTTCTTATGTAACATAAAATTGAGTCCTTTGCCAAGTAGACTGAATGATTTTTAACAAATGTGGAAACATATCTATACCTTTTTGGTTGTCTTTTATCCCTGATTGACTTTCTAGATGCTTGCTTGGAGCATTCCAAACTCTTGGATTTTTTCTTTGCCTCTTGATTTCCATAGCTTGTATCCTTTTACCATTCATCTTAGTCGTCATTTATATCACTTCTTGGATCCTAGACTCGTGTATCATGAATCCTTCATAATTGATGGAAATCATAATCAAGATCATATGGTAGAGTTACCTTTTCTTTGTCTTTATCATACCAAGACCTTTGTTCTTCAAACGCAAGATCTTTATGCCTAGTGAATTGCTTGGTTAAAGGATTGTAGAATCTATAATCCATCTATGTTCCATCATATCCAATAAATACTACCTTTGTTGCCCTTTCATCTAGCTTACCTTTGATTTGTGAAGGTAATGAACATATGCTAGGTAGTCTATTGACAAGGTACACAATAGTTGAAATAGCCTCTGCCCATAGATAATGTGGCTACCTCTTTTCTTCAAGCATTGTTTAGACTGATCAAACCAATCTCTTGTTTCTTCTCTCTACAATCCCATTCACTCCAGGAGAGTACCAAGTAGTCACTTCCCTCTTGATACCTTTATCCTACAAGAGCTCATCAAAATATTTGGAGAAGTATTCTCTCGCTTCATTAGATCTGAGCTTCTTGAGTGATCTACCTATATGGTTCTCCACATGTGCTAGATACTTTTCGAAGAAATAAAACACTTCATTCCTACTCTTCATAAGGTATAGAATATTCCATCTACTATGGCCATCCATAAACAAGACATAATTCCTTGATCCTACCAATGAAGGTTCTTGACGTGGTCCCAAGACATAAGTGTTTAGTAATTCCAAAAGGTTTTTGTGGATGTATCCTTTGTGATTGAATGTTTTTCATTGTGCCGTCCCAATCTAAGATGCATCACATGTGTTGATCATGTGTTTCTTTGATAAGTTTCATAGTCCTCGATCATTTTGATCCTTGCATATACCCTTCAAGGTAATTTCATTCACATGTTCTAGCCTCTTATTCAATACGTCAAGATCACTTAGGGTTTGAGACCCAAAGTTGAATAGAGCTATGTTTTTGGTTTCTCCCACTTCAAAAGTAAAGAGCTTACCATGCTTCTCACCTTTGGATTTCTTCTTCAAGCCTCGGCATGGATTTTCCACAAAAACTCCATGTTGGGGAAAACCTAACTTGAAATCCATTCTCAACTATTTGGCCTACAGTTATTAGGTTTTTTGCAATAGTGGGAATGTAGAGTACCTTGCTTAGAATGTTTGTGCTGCCATTGGAAGCCTTGATATTACCAATCTTCTTCACATTATGCTTCATGTTATCCCTTGTTTATACTTCATGTCTATGCTTTGGACTTTTGAAACAAGATAAGTGAGCTATGTTTCTTGCAACATGATTTCAACATCTTGAATCTATGTGAAATAAATGATCATCTTCTTTACCTTCCTTCTAGCTTAGATTCAACAAAGTCAATTAATCTTCATGTTATTGATCTTCAAAATAATTGTTATAGTCCCTTCTATTATGACCTCTATTGTTATTGTTGAATTTGTGTCCACCTCTACCTCTATTGTTGCCATACTATCTCTTCCACTTTCTTTCTAGGTCTTCCCATTGAACGAGCAATTCTAACTGTTGCGGTTGTTCTTATGATAGGTGACACAAGGTTGAACATTTTGGCTTGGGAAGTCTCCTCTTCATCATCTTCCTTCTTCTTGCCTTTTGGCTTCTTGTCCTTCTTATTTGCATTTAGAGCACTAGTTTAATTACAATGATACATGCTACCTTCTGTTTATGCTATTTTTGGCCTTTTTATTGAAGAGTTTTCCAAGAAATATGTTGAAATCTTGTGTTTGCACATCCATGATGAGGTCATAGGCTTTGGTGAAAGATTTTCATTACCTGTCATCTATAATCCAATTCAAAATTGGCCTCATGATGGCCTCTTCTTCAATCAGCTTTCCAATGGATGTCAATTGGTTTGAAACCTCCTTGACCTTTGTAAAAAACTCTATGATGGTTTGTTTTGGCGATTTATTCATCTCATTGAATGCATTGGAGAGATGATTCTTCATTGCTTTTGTACTAGTAGAAAAGAACATGTCTAGGCATCCCAAGTCTCTTGAGATGTCTTGCATGGTCTAATATGTGGTAATAGAAAATCATAGATAGAGTTTATTATGTATGACCTTGCTTGAGCAGGCCTTGGACACCAAAGTGTGATCTTATCTATTTCTTCTTGAGTAGTTCTTCCTCTAGAACTTGGAATAGGCATTGCTTCATTGCTTGATTAAATGCCATATAGATTTCTTCCTTGCAAATAAGCCACCGTTATGATTTGCAAGGCAACATAATTGTGTCTATCAAGCTTCTCAATGATTCATGGAAAGCCATCTCCCATCTTGAAGTTGCTCTGATACCATAGACAAAAGGTAGAGATGTTTGGAGAACCTTAGAAGTAGGATTTTCAAATGGTGAAGGTGGTCTAGCAAACCAGCATATGCCTTGCCCTAGCTCTTTGAATATTTATGATAGACCTTGTGGGATCATGGTTAGTGTAATAAAACCTAATAGGTACTTGGGAACATCAGCAAAAAAAAAAGATGCAAAATAGATAACTTGCACCTTGACTAGCTCACAAAAGAACCTTCTAAATTTGGATGGAAGTTATGACTTCAATCACTTAGAGCAACCTACAGAGTTACAATTGGAAACATTCCTCTTAAGGGAGTGTCATACATAGGGTTTGCTTGCTGTAATGCATAAAGCCCTAATTTATATCAACCAATGAAGGAGCAATATGCTTAACTGATTGGACATCGTCCCAATACCAGGGTGGAGTAGTCAGAAGAAATTGAATCTTTTACAGTGCAAACAAGAAGCAAGGGGAACACTCAAGTGGAAATAGGTCAAGAATCAATGATTAATGGATTGAACAAAGACAAAGGTGCATTTGAGAACAAAGCCACCACATGTGTAGACACAAGGCAAAAAGAAAATTTCATAGGTACCAGTGATGCCATTGGACATGCATTCAACAGGGCTCATGAGGTGTTTGATAAGTCAAATGGAGCCCATGCTCTTATGGAATCAGAAGCTTCCAGACTACTCAAGTCCATGAAAAAAGAGGTTAGTATTTTTTATTTAATAAAGATGGATGGGAAGTTCAGGTCAGAACACTTGCAGATATTTGATGAAATGTCCAAAACAAGTTTAGTGGCAAAGGCTGCTATTATGCATAAAGATAAAAGTGTAGGGAAAGCACCCCTCATAGATTACAAGAGCCCTCGGCTAACAGTCTCTATAAAAGGGTCATGAGTTTCAAGGAGTTATTGTGGATGGTGGTTCTAGCATTAACTTGATGTCTGAATATACCATGAAAAAGATTGGACTATACCGTTCAAGACCTGCCAACTTCACTGTAACAATGGCAGACCAAAGCATAGTAAGGCCTATGGGAGTGGTCCCTCGAGTCCCAGTCAAGATACAAGGTACCATCTTTAACTTGGACTTTGTTGTTTTAAGGTTGCCACAGGTACAAGGAAGTTTCCCCCTGTTAATTGGGAGACCTTGGTTAAGGCATGCCAATGTGCTGCATGATTGGGGCAAGGATACAATGTTGGTAAAGCAAGAGGGAAAAGAGTTGCAGCAGATAATTTTAGAAGAAGGACGAGACAATCATAGAAATACTAGCATGATGCAGACAATTGGTATTTGTATGGAAGAAGAATTGTTGGACAATCCAGAAGCAGATCTATTTGAAGGACCAAATTTATATGAAGATGAAAACATGTTGGCTTGGCTCCATGCAGACGAGCCATCTTACTGCTATTGAATTTTTCCAAACTCAAGTAGAGAGGAAACATATGAAAAAAAAGAGGACATTTTTCAGGTTACTAATTTGAGTCAAACAGTCTCAGTCAAAGGCCATAGCAGTGATGAAGTTACTTCAGATCATATGTCAATGGCCACTTTTTTATGGATATTGGTATGGATATCATCTGTTATGTCAATTTTAATGATAGAAAATGCAGGGCTTTACAAGAATGTGGAAGGATTACCTGCAAATCTTTGGAAACAGAGGGTTCCATTTGATGAAGAAGCTGGAATAATGAAATTTTGCAGATTAAGCTATATAGTTGCTGACACAAAGGTACAAAAGTTGCAGTATGGAGGAGACAATATTTTACTAAAGGATTTAGGGTACCCCTATCAGATCACCAGTGTGCCCAACAAGAAAACAAATCCAATGAAGTGCTGTACAATTGGAGATTATGGAGGAGTTTCTCGGAGTCAACAATTCAAGACTCAAGGACTATTATCAACAAAAGTGAAGATGTATGGATCACCTTGAACCTGCAAAATTTGTCCAGGTTGTACATAGTCTTTTCCCGTCATTTTTGCTTACCTTTTAGTAGAGTTTATCAATTTTCATGCTTGTTCTTTGCGTTTTAGCAAATTTAGTAACTCTTTCTTAGGCCTTGGCATAAGTATAATTTTGGAATTTTTCTGGGAATTTTTCAAGCATTTTTTGAATTTTTATGGTATTTTTCATCCTTTTTCAAGTATCATTTTCTTGCCAAATTGGAGAAATAAGGGAAGAGCTCAGTGGTTTTGAGTGAATAGACTGGTCTAGACTTGTGGATAATTTTTTTGGATATTTTTTGGGTTTTTTGTAATTTTCTTTAATTTTGGGTAATTTCAAAAAAAAAAGAGGCCCCGAGGTATTTTTCTTTTCAAAAAAAAAAGAGGAAGAAAAATTCAAAAAAAAAAACCTCTCTCTCTCTCAATCTCTCCTCCTCCCCCCCTGCCCCCTCCCCCCCCGCACCCCCCTTTATTTTTCCTTGTTATTTTGTTTGTTTTAATTTTTTATTATTATTTTTTATTTTTTTTTATTATAATATTATTATTTTTTTATTTTTTATATTTATAATATTATTTTTATTTTCTTTTATTTTATTTGTATTTTTTATCTTTTATTCTTCCAAAAGTGTGTATAAAAATAAGGGACGTTTTATTTTATTTTATTTTATTTTTTTAAATTTAATTTATTTATTAAAAGATATACACACATATATATATATATATATATATATACATATATATATATATATATATATATATATATATATATATATATATATATATATATATATATATATATATATATATATATATATATATATATATATATATATATATATATATATATATATATATATATATATATATATATATATATAATTTTATTGGCTCAAATCGTTTGGCTCTGGATCACGCCTCGGATGGCCATTTTTTTCAAATCCGGGGTCATTTTCATGTATTTTGGCACCTCTGGATTCATTTATGGTATTATTTTATCCAGAGTCCAACTTTTTCTCTGACTTTTGGTCAAAACCCACATGTTTTGATCATAGTTATCACATGTTTTTATTTTACCACATGGTCCACATTCTCTATTCTCACTTTATCTTGCCATATGTTTCATACTTTCCCATATGCACCCTCTGTAGCTCTACGGTTTACTCAATTCGGCCCTCTCTAGACCCCATAATCCTACTCACTCACCCTCCCCTCAACCTTCTGCCCAGCCACATCCTATCCTCCTCTCTGCACTATCCATCTTAGCCCCCTAAACCCTCCCTTTCCCCCCCTTCCTACCCTCCCATTGCCATCCTTTGCTTTTACATGTGAAAGTTCCAAATTTTGGGTTCTTCTCTGGTGCTTGGTTCTCTTGCTTCTGGTGGACTTGGTAGTTGCTATGGTGTGCTTTTGAGATTTTGCAGCACACAAATCATGGTATCCTCTATGCTCAGAGTTTTGGCTGTAGCTCTCCCGAACGGAGAGCACATTAGGTGGTGGGCAACTGTTGAGCCCATAAAAGTCATATGGGTCAAAGTCAACTACAATCAAAGTAAACCATAGTCAAAGTCAAAAGGTAAAAGTCAAAGCAGTTGAAGTCAACAAGGTCAAGGTCAAAGTCAATAGGTGCAAAGTCAAAGTGCTAAAGTGTAGGTGTCAAAGTGCATAGGTAGTGCACAATTAATTGTCCACAAAGGGTAAATTGGAGAAAGTTGGTTGCAGGTTGCGGAAGTATTTCTCTAATTTCCCTAAGGTTCAAAGTGTTTTTAAAAGTGTTCTGGAAGGTTCAGGTGAACCTTCCCTTATGTGCAAAAGTGAAGACTTAAAAGGCAAATGTGAAGGTATGTGAAGTGGTCGCGTACGCAGAAGTGAAAGTATGCCCCCCCCATAAAAGTTTTTGTTTTAGTCTAAAGTCACTACAGGACAAAATAGGGAGTCGTTGGATGCGACTTGTTGAGACAATCTTGGGACATCAAAGTGAGCACCAAGATACTCTTGCAATTAGGAGCGTACGTGAATCAACACTCAAATCAAGGCAATGACTATTCTTGGATATATTCTAAGTGTAAGCAAGGGAGAGCATATTCTCAGCAAGGCAAGAGAGAGAAGTGCAAGACACACAGTGTGCGACGCAGAGAAGTGAAGTGCAAGGTGTGCATGAAGAGTGACCAAGGAAGTGTGCAGAGAAGTGCGAAGCTAGTCCCCCAAGGATCCGAAGCTCTTATTGAAGTGTGCGCGTGCCGACAGAAGGTATCCATCCCTCCCCCTTAGTGGAAGCTTGGTGCAAGGTGTGCACAAGTGCAGGCTTGGAGAAGGTGGAGGTTTGGTGCAGAGGAGGCAACACAAGTCCCTTGGGTATTTGGTATTTTGTAATTGAGCACTCTGTGGGATTTTGCGCAGAAGCATTAGTTTGTATTGTGCTTCAACATTGTAATTTTCCTATTATAATCAATTGGCAGAGGCTTCCAGTGTGTATGTTTCTTCTTGTCTTTCCCTTTTCTCCTACAAACACTAAAATCCCTTCTGTTACAATGAAAATGATTATAGGATAAAATATTTAGATTCCTACTGAAGTTAAACCCTCTAGTTTTAATTTCTTGCAAATAGGAAATGTTTGGAGACAAAGAAATATCTTTCATCTAGTTATTACAAGCTTTGGTGTTGAGAGGGTCTATTAGCCCTTTAATGTTAAAAGAAAACATCTTGTTTTTTTACATGACAAGATAAGAGTCTAAAGTAAAAGTTAAGATTGGAAACCCCTTATCATACCTGGATATGCTAGACCAGTTGAAAACATAGTGACAATTCAACCTAGGATTAAGAAGCATATACATAACTAGAAAGTAGAAATAAAAAAGGACAAAATGGGCAATCTCCAATCTTAGGGGGTCTTTTCTCAAGATTTAGGGTTACCTTGCCCATTGGAACCTCCTTCATCATTATTTGCCATGGTGACATCCTCTTGGGAGTTCCCTTTTGGATATATCCCATTTATTGTTTTCTAATCAGATTTGTTAATTTCTTTGGAGAAAATATGGTCATAGGTAATGCTGGTACTACTATTAGCTTGATACCTAGAGGAAGCATTATCATGCTTACTTTCATTCAGCTTTTTTGTTTACACCACCTGATTCCATCCATCATCATTTCTATTGTTTTGGAGTATTTCTAACCATTTCCTAATCTTACTCTACCTACCCTTCCTTAGAGACTAATTTAGAATCAATATTTTCCCTATCATCCATGTCCTTCATGTGCATTTGATCAAAAGTGTTAGAAACATCTTTAAAAATAACATCATATTTATTATTCCACTTGACTGCTTCTTTCATTTGATTTTTCAAATTTTATTTTTTATTATCAGTACTATTCATAAAGGGTTTAGTGTTTGAAACATCATTACCTTGCTTACTATTATCGGAAGAGGTATGCTCACCTTGACTAGTAAAGAGGGGGAAATCTTTCATAAGACGCCTGTGTTTATAAAAATTCAAGCAGGGATTAACAAGATTTCTGTATGCGACTTTTTACTCATGTAGGATTCTCCCATCAGAGTCCTTAATCACTAAGGTTGTTTGGATAGGTTTTCCAATATCTACTTCTATCATCACCTAAGGATCCCATTTGACATGAATGTTGCCTCTGTTACATTGCCCTAAGACTTTGCTTATCAGCCCCCTAAGGTTGTCAATCTAGGGATAGAAATCAACTTTTCTAGAGATCATTTCCAAACTGATACATTTTTGGGTTTGGTTCCAAGTGAGATAAAAGCAGGATAAAAACATTTCTTCTTGTAGGTACCCCAAGAACATTGAGATGAAGTGGTCTAGATTATTATGTTGTTCTTCACTATATTTAGTTAGAGAACATGTCCTTCAAGATTTCTTATGGATTCATAGAGCCTTTTTCAACTATAAGATGTTGTTGGTAGAACAAGAAGAAAAAGTATATAACTGATGCTTGAAGGGGCCCACCAAATTTTTCATTGGACCATGAAATGATTGCTATATTTCTTGGACATGCCAAGCAATAAGGAAATATAAAACGTTTGAGAAACGAGAAGTAGAGAAAACCTATGTAATATTTAGCCTAGTTGTAGAATTTTCCATGTAAAGCTAACTTAGAAAAGGAGGTTTATTGTACTCATACTCTTTTTCTATAAAGGCCAAGGAGTTCGTAACATAAGGAGTATGTTCCATACACATTGCAATTTTCTAGATCTTTTAGGAATCATTTTATATCCTAATAAACAGTACGGCCAATTTTCAATGTTTTCTGCCCAAGATCCATGTGAAAAGGGTCATATCCATAAGTATAAAGGAGAAAAACCATAGTTCTAAGTGAATTTTCAAATCCAAGAGAGAGAATTTGCATACGTATTGCTTTATGCGTACGAATTTTTCATCTCCTACTTTAGTTGGAGCTCCCATAGTGTCCTTGAAGTGTCCAAACCCCACCTCTATCAAGTGTAAGTGTTTTTTCATGATCTAATTGTTTGTTTGTTGTCATTTGGGTTTTTCCACGTTAATGTTTTCTCAAATATCTATTCTTAGAATTATGTAGCTTTGCGAGGAATGTCTTCATACACTCGAATAGGGCAAGCAAACCTCAATTGATAGTAAAGTTGATGTACAATGCTAGAGGATGATGTTCTTTCTATTACAAGGCCTACAACAACTTTTGGGATTGTTTCTTAGTTTCGTTCTACATATTGAAGTTCTCCATTGAATATTCAAACTTGGGAGAAGGTGTTAAGATCCTTTTTGAAGGTCTTGGTGAGCTTTTTATTGGGTTTATTGAGTAGTTTTATAAGAGTAGAGCCATTCTTTCATATTCGCCATTGTTAGGAGATGAAAACGTTCATGAAAGTAGTTTGCTAGGTGTCTATTTCATTTTGATTTTTGTAGATAGAGATATATCTTCATTTGGAGTCCAAAGTGTGAAGAAGTGATGGACGTAGTCTATCGAGATGAGATGTTCTTGACAAAACGTGCTCAAGACTAGCCCTTTTTTAGCTTCACAGACATTTTGCACTCCCTAATCTTCCAAAATATGCACTTATCCCACGTAAGTACTTTGGATCATCACTCTCAAAGTTTTGTATCAAAACACATTAGTTGTGATTCGAGAATCTCCAAGAAACTTTGTATTTATGAAAGAGAAGCTCTCAGTAACTACTTCAATCCTCATATCCTTGTTGTAATTTTCCAAAGAGCTTTTCACACCTTCAATTGAAGTTCGAAGCTAAATAAATCACGTTGTTATATGTATATTAGGTATGTTTGCATGTATGCATGTTAGTGAATGTATGCATAATTAGTGCATGTATATGATAATGCATGTGAGATATGTTAGGTATGTATGCATGTATGCATGTGAGATATGTTTGAAAGTATGCATGTATGCATGTTTGGTATGTATGCATGTTTATGTATGCATGTTAGTAAATGCATGTTTATGTATGCATGTTAGTGTATGCATGTTTATGTATGCATGTTAGTAAATGTATGTTTATGTTTGCATCTTAGTGTATGCATGTTTATGTATGCATGTTAGTAAATTCATGTTTATGTATGCATGCTAGATGTATGTATGGAAGTTTTAAATGTATGCATGTAAACATGTTAGATATGTATGCATGTATGCATGTGAGATATGTATGCATGTATGAGTAATGATGCATGCATGAGTAATGATGCATGAATGCATGCAGCATATGTATGCAAGTGTATGTTTGCATGTATATGTGAGTGCATGTGCACAAGTATGTTAGTTTGTCTAGGTATGCATGCATGAATAAGTGCACGTATATCTGTGAGCACATGCATATATGTTAGTAAGTGTGTAGCAATGCATGAGAGGAATGTGCATATAAATGTATGTTCGCATGTGTAGTATGCACGTATATGCATGTTAAGTGTATGATGCTTATGTATGCATATGAAATATAAGATGTATCCATAAGTTATGCATGAATGAATGTTTGATGCATGTGCAAGTATATAATGCATAGTGATTAGTGTTCATGTGTGCATGAAAGCTTTTAGCATGAATGCATATAAGTAAATGATGCATATGTATGCATGAACGATATGCATATGAAGTAGTATGCATGTTAGATGTATGTATGTATGCATGTTAGGTATGTATGCATGTATGCATGTTAGGTATGATAGGTATATGTGTGCATGAATGAGATATGCATATTACAATGTGTATATAAGAATGAATGTATGTGCTTATGATATATATATATAAGAAAGTTAATTAACTTATGTTTGCAAGAATTTTAAATATGTTAAGTTTTGAATATTAATACTATAAATGAGTGTTTTATATCTATGAAAGCATACTTATGGTTGTCATGTTATTTTGCAGCTCATGTTGAAGACAGATTGATGAACTGACGAGTGGAAAAAGAAAATATATTAAGCTAGAATTCGGTTGTTTAGCTTTTGTATAGGCTAGAATTTAGTTTCTATCATTTATACAAACAGTTTATAAAATTAAACAATATATATGTATATTAATCTATTTGCATTTTATCTTATATGTCTGATGAAGCATCTTCTAGTAGTGCTTCTTTTGAATGTAATTTACCTTCATCTTTGTTTGAAATACTTTTTCCTATTCCATTAGAGGATAATGTTGCACAAAATATGGAAAATAAAGAATTAATTAAAGATTGTGTCGTAGAAGAAACTTTGAATTCGTTAGAGTATGATCATAGATTATCTATAGTGTTACCTTTGATTTCCATTGTTTTACCCAGCCCTAAAAATAGTGAAGTTCTATTCCCTCCATCCATAAATACAAATCTTGATAGTTCTCAAATAGACTCAAAGGAAACTGAAATTATTAAAGATAAAGTAACTAGATGCAAAAGAAATGCTTTACGACATACTTTTGAAAATTCAAGTGACTATGTCACTTGAACAATTATTTTCTATAGCTAAACTTGAATTTAAAGAAAACTTTATAAAAATGATTAAGAGAAAAAGATTCCTACTTAATAGTGATATTGAAATGCAAGAAAATGTAGATGTGTCTCATATCTCAAAAGATCTTCTTTCTTCTGACTCTGATGATGAGGAAGAAAGTGAAGGTTATGTCAATAAAAATTTTCTAGGTTCAATTCTTCCAGATAATATAAATGATCAATATGAAAGTAATTATAAAAAGAGTTTTTGGGCTAGAGAAACACTTGAAATAAAAGTAAATTTAGGAGATAGAAAAAAGTCATGTATAGCTTTAGCTTTATTAGATTCAGGTTATGAAATTAATGTAATATCAAAAGAATTGTATGATAAATTTAGATGGCCAATAGATAAACAACATGGGTGGATAATGAGAACTGCAGATAATGGATGTGGTGCACTTTTAGGAGCTTGTGCAAATATTTCAATTTTAATAGGAGGAATAACTGAAACATTTCATTTTTTTATTCAAGATAATTGCTCTTACGAAATCATTTTAGGACAACCGTTTATTTGTGAAACACAAAGGGAAACAAAAGTAATGGAAGACGGCTCTGCATATGCTAGAATTAGGTCAAAAGATGATTTGCAATCATTACAAGTTATGACTGTTAATCCAAACCACACCAAAAATCGAGAACAAATTAGAAAAACACCAATCCGATCACAAGAGAAGTTGCACGAGAGTCATCTACCTCTTTGTGAATCTGGGACTTATTTTGATCAAAATTTTTACTAGACACCACTATTGAGCGGGACAATAGTGGTAACTGGTTTGAAATCTCGCAAAAATGTGTACATAAATTGGAAAGTTTTTCTGTATATTTTACATCCTCAAAATTAAAAATTTTAAATAGTAATGATATTCCTAGGAAGATAATGAAAAAACATGAAAAATACTATAAAAGTAAAGGTTATATGTCTACAAATGAACATATTGAAAATTTAATTGAAACATCTTTTTCTTCTTCTTTACTTGATGAAATTAATCAAACTTTACATGATGGAAAGTTAGTGCAAATTATACTTTTGAACCCGTTAAATGAATATGAACTAATTTTGAAATTCGTTTCAGATTGTTATGATGAAGCTAAAATTAATACGAAATATAAAACAGTTGATAAAAAAGTGAAACCTCTAGCCGAGGCTTTACCTGAAGGGAGTGACCAGAAAATAAAGCAAGTAGCTAATGATCCCATTTTACGTGATATTTCAAAAATAGAACATAGTTTTACTGATGAAACTATTAAATTAATAGAAATAGGAAATGAAGACTCTTTTTTATTGCCTACTGAACGTGAAATGTTTCATGAAATGATAAGAAAACATGGAAAAGCTTTCTCTCTTTATCCTCATGAAATAGGATGTGTTGATCCTAGAATAGTATCTCCAATGATTATATTTATCATAGCCCATATTCCTTGGAATCTTTTCCCTATACCAGTTCCAAAGGCTCATTTACTTGAGCTAATGAAATTGCTGAAGGAGAAGATGCATATGAAAATTCTAGAACCTTCCTCCACACTTTATTCTAATAGATGGTTTACTGTTCCTAAAAAGAATGGAAAGCTTGGATTTATCCAAGATTTACAACGTGTAAATAAAGTTACAATTAGGAATGTAGGAACCGGCCCTATTTTAGGAGAATTTGCCGAAGCCTTTGCTAGGCATTCTATCTATTCTATGGATGATTTATATTCTCGTTATGATCAGTTCCAGCTTGCTACTGAGAGTAGAGATATAACTACAATGAAGACTTCTTTAGGTTTAGTCCGTATGTGTACTCTTCCTCAAGGAGCTACAAACTCGATAGTGCATATGATGAATGCAATGAATATGGTTCTTCATGATTTTATTCCTAATGTGACCATGCCATTTATAGATGATATTCCGATTGAAGGCTCTGAAGAAAAGGAAAAAGATGAAACATTAGATTCTTTAGGATGTAGGAAGTTTGTATCCAATCATATTTTAGATTGTGAGAAAATACTTAAAAGATTTGAAGAAGTAGGATTAACATTTTCCATAGAAAAATCAGTATTTGGAGTTAACGAAGTTCTTATGTGGGACATTTATGTGGTTACTATGGTCGTAGGCCTTATCCACCAAAAGTGGATGCTATAAATAAATTATCTGAAACTTGTAGGAACATTAGTGAGGTTAGACGTTTCTTAGGAGCATGTGTTTTTTATGCTATTTGGATATCGCAGTATGCCCATGTAGCTAGTCCGTTGTATGATCTAATTAGGAAAAATAGGAAATTTAAATGGACTAAAACTCATATTAAAGCAATGAAGAAATTAAAAAGTTTACTTTCTAATGCACCTGTTTTAAAACGTGTAAATTACTCAAATAATAAACCAATTATTTGAACTATAGATACTAGTCCCATAGGTATAGGATGGGTAATTGGACAAGATGATAGTGAGGGAAATAGATACGCTATTAGATTTGGGGCCAAAATTTTACATGAAACTCAAAAACATTATCCACAAATAAAACGTGAATTATGGGGTTTAGTTATTGCGTTAAAAACTGACAAGGAATATTTCATAGGAGCTTATGTAGTAATAGAAACAGATTGTTTACCATTAATAGAAATGATTACTAATTGTTCTTCTCTAGACATAGCAATGTTAAGGTGGATATATTATATTAAGTTTGTTAATCCTGTTTTAAATCATATTTCTGAGAAAACTAACTCTGTAGCAGATATGCTTTCTAGGGCTAAGTTTGAAAATGATGACATGAATAAAACTGAATTAAATATGATTAATTATATTTCTAATGTTTATATGTATGAAAAATTTAATAAAAAAGAATATGAGGGAATTTGGTACGATATAGGATATTATCTTAGCACTTTGAAGCAATTACTTGTTTGGTCAGCTAATAGGTTTAGAGACATTATGAAACGTGCATTAATTTCTTTTTAAAGGACGATTTCATTTTGCGTCATGCAAAAGGGAGAATTAGATGTCCACAACGAGTTTTAGGAAATAAAAACCTTCAAAATAGAGTTATGATAGATATGCATGAAACCCTTTGGGCAAGACATAAAGGCTTCTATGCAACGTATGGAAAAACTAGAGAAGCTTATTGGTGGCCACGTATGTATGTGAATATACGTGACTTTGTAAGTACTTGTACTACTTGTCAGGTACATTCGTCAGTTAGACATAGGGAACCTCTACACCTGACTTACCCTCCTTGTATTCATTACAAGTGGGTAGTTGATTTAGTGACTATGCCTAAAGGTTTAGATAGGATGAGGTATAAAATTTTAGCTAGAGAAGATTTGACTAATCATGTAGAGGTTAGAGCTCTTCGTACTAAAACTACTTATAACATATGTAGATTTTTGTTAGAAGAAGTTATTTCTAGATTTGGCTATGTAGAAAAGATAGTAGCAGATAGGGGCGAGTTAGATGCTCGAGAGGCAAGAGAATTCTTTGACCAGCATGGGATTCTTCTATCTCTCACAACTACTTATAATCCGGAGTCTAATGGTAAGATTAAAGGAGGTCATCCATCTATTGTGAAGGCAATCTCTAAGGCCTGCAATGGTGATACAGCGCAGTGGCCGAGGTTCCTTCCTTTTGCATCATGGGCAGACAAGATTACGTATACTAGGTCTACAGGATTTATGCCTGTAGAACTAATGTACTATCAGAAGCCAATTTTTCCTATCCAGACCCAGATTATTTCATGGACAATGCTTCCGTGGAATAATGACATGACTCGTGAAGATCTGATTTCTGTTAGGATTATGCAGTTAGATTTAGGAAATAAAATGATTGAAAAAGTTGTACAAAAAGTTAGAGAATGACAACTTAAAAATAAAATCTATTTTGATAAAAAACATAGAATTAGGCCTCGTACTATAGAAATAGATGATTGGGTATTAGATTACGATAGTACTTTTGATACATAACATGATGCTAGGAAGAAGCTAATTAAAAGATGGTTTGGTCCGTATGTAGTAGTAATTGTTTTTTATAATGGTACGTTTAAACTTAGGGAATTAGATGGTTCTTTGTTGAGAAATTTAATTGCAGGGAAAAGGGTGAAACTTTTCAAGAAACAAAATAATGAAGATTATGAGATTGACGAGATTAATGAAGATGTTGATGAAGATGCTGATGAAGATTAAAGATTTGTTTTAAATCAAGTGAAAAAGTTTTAATTAAAGATTTGTTTGATTTTTTGTGTATATTCACTGCATTACTGAATGAGTTAAAAGGATATGTTCAAATTTTTTTAAAAAATCAAGTAGAATTTAAGATGTTAAATATCTAATATATTTTATGATTGATGCATGAAAACTTGTATTTATATGAATTAAATCAGATAGTTAAATGGAAACTTTTGGAATCGGAAGCTTGTGGAAGAAATGGTAGACTTATTCTGAATACATGTATATGCTCAAAATTTTATTCATTAGTAAGTGGGGATTTTTTGTATCTTACTATTTATTCCTTATGAGATCTAACCTCCAAACGAATTAAAAGAATAAAACTTCATACCCAATTTAGTCTATATGTAAGTGTTTATAGTTAGTGTGCTATGATGGGCTAGTAGGCAGGTGGAATAACATTGGTTGGGTGATCAAGGCCACGAGCTGATGCTAGTTTCATCATAGGCCTAACCTTTATGTTGTCATGCGCCTGCATGGGTCGGTAGGCGGGTGGAGTCACTCTGGTCCGGTGGCCAGAGCCATGAGCTGACGTCGATTTCATGTACGGCTGACGTAGTTTTGTCATGTGCTATGCCGGGTTGGCAAACAAGTGGAATAGACTTGGTTGGATGGACAAGTCGAGGAGTCACACACAATTTTGGTATAGGCGGATTTGTTAAAAATAAATAAAGAGCTGAGATTGGATGAAGTAATAAAACAAGAAAAAAATGAAATGAAAAATAAAAAAGAAATGAATGGAGAGTCAGACCATAGGAAATAAAAGTAGGAGTCAAATAATTCTATTAACTGATGAAAAAGTTTTAGTATATGTTGTTATGCATGATAAGTTACTAATTAATCCAAGCAAGTTACATAAACACAAGGACTATGCCACTTATGGTTTATTCCTATAAATGCTTTTTAAAATGTGGATTTCGAGATATAACATGATATTTATATGACTTATATCTACTTTGTTTTTCTAGAAGATTTGTACTAATCTTTTTAATTGCACAAAGTATGAATGCATGATAAAATAAAACTTTGAAAATTTAAAATTTATTTATAAAGAATTTGATATGTTCCAATGAATCTGCAGGTTGGGCCATCCGGGACGATGTGTAGGTTTAATGGGGGCAGATGGCGGAAAGATTTTACTAAAATCTCTCTTAAAATATTATTAAAAAATTAAAGATTAATGATAAAATTAAGTTTTAATAATTTATGAAATTTTAACTTAAGTTTGGTCTTATAATTCTGCAGGACAAGAAGTTTTGATGATTTGAGATCCAGTACAAAGATGGAAAGTATTTAGAAGGAGTTTCCAAATGTAGTTGTTGATATTTGATTAAAAATGGAGGGTTAATTAAGGATTTATTTAAGTATTGAAAGTAAATTGAGGATTATTCAAAGGTCAATATAGGGTTTTAAGGATAATTAAGGGTTTAGATATGAAATCTAAAGGGTTTTATAGGATAGAAGCTTAGTTTTAAGGAAAATTAAGGGTTTAGATATGAAATCTAAAGGGTTTTATAGGGTAAAAGTGAAGTTTCAAGTTTAATTAAGGGTTTAGATAAGATATCTTAAGGGTTTTGATAGGATAGAAGTTTAATTTATGAGTTATTTGAGGGTTTGGGTGAGATTGAAAGCTAAAAGAAAAGGTTTTGATTGGTTAAAAAACATGGTTTAAGGGTAGTTTAAGGTAAACCTATGGTTAAGAGGTTAATTAAGTAGGTTTTATTCTCTGAAGGAGTCTCTGAAGGAGTTAATGTATAGGAAAGAAGGTATTAAATGGAAACCTTAACAAATATTTCAATGTAAATGAATAATTAAATATGTTAATTAATCATTGATATTATATAAATAATATTAAGGTTATGGAAAATATATTTAAATTTAATAATTGACAAGTTAAATTTAATTAATTCTAGAGTAAATAAATAATTGAAAAGAATTGAAAGATTGAATTTATTTAATTTTAAATGGATGATAAAAGTAAAAGGTCAAGTGAGTATTTATTTATAAGTGGATATTGTGTGTTTTTTGGAAAAATAAATGGAAGAAATTTCCATGCCTTTTTTTGGTTGAGATGAGTTGAGTGGATGTGGAGTAAATGTAGGCTGCATGAATGAGTTAACTTAGGAAAAATGTGGGCTATGGTGGGGTACTCACATGTATAAAAGGAGGGGAGTCGTATTCAGGAGCTCATGTTATTTTGTAGGTACTTCATTTTACTCTAAACGTTAGGCTTTGATTGTTTGTGCACACATTTTCACGTTGTCCTTTCTTGTAGAAGGAGAGAGAAGGCCATCCCTCTTACTTTTGCAGCCAATAAATGTGAAGCATGTTTTTTTTACTTTTGTTGCAGGCAACGCAGAGAGAGAGGGGGACGAGTGCTTTCATTCTTTCTTCTTTTTTTTTCTTTTTTTTTTTCTTTTCTTTATTTCTTCTTCTTTTTTTTTTATTCTTGCTTTCCCTCTTTCTCTTTTCCCTCTTTCCCTCTCTTCTCCCTCTCTTTTCCCTCTCTTTTCTGCCGGCAACGCAGCGCACTGTGCGCAGCAGAGAGAGAGAGAGAGAGAGAGAGAGAGAGAGAGAGAGAGAGAGAGAGAGAGAGAGAGAGAGAGAGAGAGAGAGAGAGAGAGAGAGAGAGAGAGAGAGAGAGAGAGAGAGAGAGAGAGAGAGAGAGAGACAGAGAGAGAGAGAGAGAGAGAGAGAGAGAGAGAGAGAGAGAGAGAGAGAGAGAGAGACAGAGAGAGAGAGAGAGAGGAGAGAGAGAGAGAGGGAGGGAGAGAATTCTTTTTTATTTTTTTATTTATTATTTTTTTTATTTTTTCCTTCTTTTCTTTCTTTCCCTCTCTCTACTGCAGTCGACAGACCAGCACACAACAGAAAGAGAGAGAGAGAGAGAGAGAGAGAGAGAGAGAGAGAGAGAGAGAGAGAGAGAGAGAGAGAGAGAGAGAGAGTTTTATTTTTATTTCTTTTCTTTTTATATTATATTTTTATTTATTTCATATGTGTTACTTTATTTATATTTTATATATTTTATTTTTATGTCTATGTGTGTGTATGTTTTTAATTAGTAACTTATTTAGGTTCATTAAATATATTACATTTTAATTTTATTTTCATATATCAAATTTATTATATACATTTTAATGTCATTAAATTTACGTCATGCATATGCATTAAGTATATTATATATGTTTGAGATGAATGATTAGTGTATATGTTATTATGTATATTTGGTATGTATAGGATGATAATGAAGGGTATATGTCTAGTGCATGTATGTGTTTATTAAGGACGTCTATGTGTGTGTGTTTTTTTAAGTTCATATTGATTATAGTAGATAGGTTTATAATATATAACTAAATTGATTACATAAGTAAATGTATGATTTGATTACTTAAAACTCTTTTATGTTTTCCAGGATAGCAAAAGAAGGGATTAGAAGTAGCCATGTTCCCTCACCTTTTCCAATAATAGTTCCCCAAACTTTTATTCCAATCTTACCTTTCCTAAACTCCTTTAATTAGACTTCTTTCTACTCATCCAACTTCTCCATTCCCAATCATTTATCCTATTTGATCATAACTTTTCATTTCCTTTTCCTATCCATTAGCCTATTTTCTCCAACCCATACTTTTTAGCTTATGATAGAAGCTTATGATAAATGCATTAGGTTTAATTTATTAAAATGAATGTTTGTATGCATGTTAAATGATAGTGAATGTATCCATGTTAAATGTTAGTGCTTATATGTATGTTAGGTATGTTTGCATGTATGCATGTTAGTGAATGTATGCATAATTAGTGCATGTATATGATAATGGATGTGAGATATGTTAGGTATATATGCATGTATGCATGTGAGATATGTTTGCATGTATGCATGTATGCATGTTAGGTATGTATGCATGTTTATGTATGCATGTTAGTGAATGCATGTTTATGTATGCATGTTAGTAAATGCATGTTTATGTATACATGTTAGTAAATGCGTGTTTATGTATGCATGTTAGTAAATGCATCTTTATGTATGCATGTTAGTGTATGCATGTTTATGTATGCATGTTAGTAAATGCATGTTTATGTATGCATGTTAGATTTATGTATATAAGTGTTAGATGTATGCATGTATACATGTTAGATATGTATGCATGTATGCATGTGAGATATGTATGCATGTATGAGTAATGATGTATGCAAGAGTAATGATGCATGCATGAGTAATGATGCATGAATGCATGAGGCATGTGTATGCAAGTGAAATGTATGCAAGTGTATGTTTGCATGTATATGTGAGTGCATGTGTGCAAGTATGTTAGTTTGTCTAGGTATGCATGTATGCATAAGTGCATGTATATGTGTGAGCACATGCATATATGTTAGTAAGTGTGTAGGAATGCATGACAGGAATGTGCATATAAATGTATGTTAGCATGTGTAGTATGCATGTATATGCATGTTAAGTGTATGATGCTTATGTATGCATATGAAATATAAGATGTATGCATAAGTTATGCATGAATGAATGTTTGATGCATGTGCAAGTATATAATGCATGAGTGATTAGTGTTCATGTGTGCATGAAAGCTTTTAGGATGAATGCATATAAGTAAATGATGCATATGTATGCATGAACGATATGCATATGAAGTAGTATGCATGTTAGATGTATGTATGTATGCATGGATGCATGTTAGGTATGTATGGATGTATGCATGTTAGGTATGATATGTGTGCATGAATGAGATATGTATATTACAATGTGTATATAATAATGAATGTATGTGCTTATGATATATATATAAGAAAGTTAATTAACTTTTGTTAGCAAGAATTTTAAATATGTTAAGTTCTGAATATTAATACTATAAATGAGTGTTTTATATCTATGAAAGCATACTTATGGTTGTCATGTTAATTTGTAGCTCATGTTGAAGACAGATTGTTGAACTAAAGAATGGAAAAAGAAAATATACTAAGTTGGAATTCTGTTGTTTAGCTTTTGTATAGGCTAGAATTTAATTTCTATCATTCATAAAAACAGTTTAAAAAATTAAAAAATATGTATATATATATTAATGTATTTGCATTTTATCTTATATGTCTGATGAAGCATCTTCTAGTAGTACTTCTTTTGAATGTAATTTACCTTCATCTTTGTTTGAAATACTTTTTCCTATTCCATTAATAGATAATGCTACACAAAATACAGAAAATAAAGAATTAATTAAAGATTGTGTCGTAGAAGAAACTTTGAATTCGCTAGAGTATGATCATAGATTGTCTAGAGTGTTACATTTGATTTCCATTGTTTTACCTAGCCCTGAAAATAGTGAAGTTCTATTCCCTCCATCCATAAATAGAAATCTTGATAGTTTCTCAAATAGACTCAAAGGAAGCTGAAATTATTAAAGATAAAGTAACTAGTGAAGAACTGATCCTTCCATCTTATATAGACGCGGTCAATAGGTATAGAAATGCTCTGCCTTATGGTCCTTAGTAAAAATACATGCCCTGCCATAGACACCCCGCGTGCGCCGTTAGCAAGAGGGTTGACTTGATCCACCAGCCGTCACAACTCGCTCCCACAACGTTTTGTACTTGCAAAGGTGAGATACCTTGATAAACTTCTTTTTTCACCTTTAGGATCTTCCCAAATTTCATCACAAAAGAGTTTGATTTCTATATTAGATGTATACGGATGATAGAGATGTTGATTAATGATTCCCTTCAATTTTTTTAGTATCATCTTGAATGCCTCCATGTTAGGTTTCCTTTGAGTGTGCAAAAATTGAGCTAGTACACTTACACTATAGCAAATGTGCACTATAGTCAATCTATCATAGTTCAAATTACCCATTAAACTTTGATAACTACTTATGTCTCTAATTTTCTCTTTTTCATAAGCACTTGGCTTTAGATTCATTACCATGGGAGTACTTGCAATCTTGGAGTTATCCATGTTAAACTTAACAAGTATATGTTTTCTGTATTTCATATGAGTGAGATACATGCCCTTTCCTATATATACTACTTCCAACCCTAAGAACTAAGTTGCCCTAGGTTAGTGATCTTGAATTCCTCCTTCATTTGAAGATTGATCCTCCTAATACCTTCAACATTATTACATATAGGTATATGACTTCAAGTTGATTTATCTTAATGAAGAGTGAAGGATCTACTTTGCTAACTATGAATCTTTGTCCTGTAAATAGGTGGAAAGCCTATGATTCCAAGACATTGGGGCTTGCTTCATTCCATATAGGGCCTTTCTTAACCTGCATACATGATCAATAGATGATCATTCTTCAAACCCAAGTGGTTGAGCCATCTGCAATGATCATCTATGAATGGCACATAGTACCTTGATCTAGATATTGAAGGCTCTTTGCTTGGTTCCAAACATCTATGTGGACAAGCTCTAAAATATCTCCATGGATGTAGCCTTTCTAACTCAATGGCTGCCTCTGTGACTTATCGAACTGACATGCGTACATTTTTATATCATGTGTTGCTTTGATGTGTTGGGTAATCAAAGTACACTTTAATCTCTATTGATTGTTTTAAGCGATCCTTCTCTAATGTGAGCTAGCCTCTAATGCCAAACTTCTAATTCTAATAGGGTTTGAGTGGTAGAGTTGAGCAATGAAATATGTCTTGGTTTTGAACAACTTACTGTCTTCTCTCCCTTTGCTATCTTCTTGAAGCCTTCATATGGGTTATCAACATATGCACCTTTTTTGGTAAATCCTACCTACAAACCTTTCTCAACAATCTAACCTACATTGATAAGGATCTTTGTGATGGTAGGTACATAAAGGACTCTTCTTAGTAACTTCATGTTACAATTAGATATCTTCACATTACTTGTCTTCTCAACTAGATTTCTTGTGTCATCTCCTCTTTGGACCTCATGTTTGTTCTTTGGATCTTCCAATTTAGAGAGTAGAGTGACATTCCGTGCAACTCGATTTGAGTATCCAAAATCTATGTAGAACACATAATCATTAGACTTACCTTCCTTCATTGTCATGTTCACGAATAGAATTGAATCTTCTTGAGCTTGATCATCTGTGTAGTTCTTGTATTTTTTCCTTCCTTTGTGTCCACCTTGATAGTTGTTCTCGTATGCGTTTTTATTATATCCTTAAAAATTATTGAATCCACCTCTTAAGTTTCCATAGATTCCTCTATTGTATCCTCTTCCTATTTTATTTCTTTGTTTCCTAAAGAAATTATCTATGATATAATTTGGTAGACCTCAAATGGCACGTAGTGATGAGCTTTCAGATCTCCCTTTCCCTTGTCTACCTCGTCTACCTCTTTCTTTGGAACCTCTACCTCTACTTACAAAATTATCTTGATAGGTACTTCGTTCATAATCATATTTCTTAACTTTTCCTTCATTGCCCTTGCCTTTTTTCTTATGTGTATAGAGGGTAGAGGATTGATTACCTTTTTGGTTCTCTCCATTCTTCAAGTGGTTGGCTTCATGTGTGAAAATTTTCCCCATGAGTGTGTTGAATTCAAGCAACTTTCATATCCATGTAGAGATCCATGGCTATAATGAAGGCATCCCATTTGTCATCAGTTTTGATCCCATTGGTGAATTGCTTCACAATTTGATCTTCATCAATGATCTCTCCAATGCTCCTAGGTTAGTTTGCAATGTCATTCATCTTGGTGAGAAAATAACGCACACTTTGCTTGGGCATCTTTTTTAGTTTTGTAAACTCCATCCATAGTTGATTCTTTTTGGTCCGTGTACTTGGAGAAGAATTATTCCAAAACATTCCATGTCTCTTGAGGGGTCTTATAGTTTTTAATATGACAGAATAAAAAACTAGAGGTGGAGTTGACAATGCATGAACTTTCCGAAGCATCCTTTGTGCACCATGCATTTACCCTTACCTACTTCTCTTGAGTTGGTTGGTCCTGGCTTCTTAATATTGGCATAATATTATCTCCTAAGATGTATGCATACAAATTCCTTCCTTGTGGATAAGACTCCATTCTTAGAGACCATGTTGAGTAATTGCATTGATCCAACTTGTCAATAAATGAGGGGAGTCCGTCATGCATTATGTCTCCTCCTTAGCTTAGCTTTGATACCACTATGAAGATGTGATGGATGTACTCAGCAAGGACGAGATGGTCTTGGCAAAACTTGCTCAAGACTAGCCCTTTGTAGCTTGAGAGATAGTGTACTCTCTAAGATTCTACAATATGCACTTATACCACCTAATACTTTGCAACATCACTCCCAAAATTTTGTATCAAGACAAATGATTTGTGATTTCAAAATATCTAAGAAACCTTCTATGTATGGAAGAGAATTTCTTATTAATTTTTTCATTGTTCAAAAATTGGTAGCAATTGTCTAGATAGATTTTTTATACATTCAATTGAAGTGCTAATCTATCTAAAGCAAGTTATTTTATGAGTCTAGACTCATCATCCAGTGCAATGAATCTAAGAATAATGGGGGTAAGCCCAAATTTTGAGGAATTGGGTGGTGCACAAAACCTATCACATACAATCACTCCTATCTTGAGGTTTGACCATGAAATAAAGATGAAACTTTATAGGCATGCTTATCATAGTTTTAGCTAAGTGATCAAATCAATGGATTGGACAATTAGTACTTAGACATTGGGATATGACAATGATAATTTGACAGAGTTACTCAAAGTACTCTAACAATAGATACAAGCTCATAGATCAATTGAAATGAATCATGGTATGATTTGCTAATATATGAACTTATATAGCCCACTACATAAAATTTTAGGATCAATGATATTATCATCACTTGAGAGATCATGGACAGTGCATGTGTCATTAATAAATTTGCAGGCCAAGCCAATATTGGCTAATGTTGAAACTCACAATAGAGTTTCTTGATCCTCGGTACATATAAAGCATCGAACAATGTGAAAGAATTACTATTCAGACCTTTACAGTCTTCTTTAGCACGAGTTTTCTTTAGTGCCAACAATGATTTTAAAAAAGACTAAGTGCGTTTTTTGTGCATGTGATAGTATTACATGTAGAGCGAGACTCAAGTGAATTGAAGAAACTATTTTGCAAGTTAATATGTTTGGTTGGCCCACTATCAAAGTACGAAACATTTGAGTCTATTGCAGACATACACTACTCATGTGAAGATGGTTCAAAAATGCAAACAATAGTAAATGCCCATTCTTTATCCTAAACAAGATTAGAAGACTTTGTTTTAGGTGTACACGCATCTACAAAAGCTATTCTAGCATCTTTTTATTTGCCTCTTTTGCAACAAGTTTTGGAAGAGTTTTTATAAAATTATTATTTCCCTATCAATATTTGCAAAATTGTTTATGATTTTTTGTTATCTTCTTTATTTATTTTTTAATCCTCCTTTGACTATGTAGCATTAGCTGATTTTTGCTCACTAGTAGATGAGCTACATTTACCTTTGTCTTTATGAATAGCTAAGAAAGCCTAATCTACAATGTGCATAAATGTCATGTTCTACCTAGATTGATCTTCTTGCAAAAGAATAGACACTAAATTCTCAAATTTTAAACCATTTAGATTACTTTTCATCATTAGTCGAAGAATAGAAGCAAAACTCTAATCTGAATCTTCAAGAACATTAAGAACCGTATGTAGAAGTGAGCTATTTAGCAAGACATCATCACTAAAAATCCATTTCTCCTTCAAATATTTGGTCTTGGTCAACAAAAAATATCCATGGAATCTCCTTCATTCATATGCTCAATGTCGAAGCATTTTAAGAGGTAAGAAATAGGAGCCTCATTTGTTGCTTGGTATAAAGTTGTCACTATATCCCAAGAATCCTCTATTGACTTAAAAGAGCAAATGTGAGAGATAATTGAATGTTTGATATAAAAAAGCTATCAATACATGTATCATGCACACAAAGGAAGCCATCCTAAACCTTAGATTCCATGTGACTTTATATATCTCATGATTGGTTCAGATTTTGGAGAAACTAATGCTTCCATTGCATGTGGAACATGCCAAAGCCCCAAGATTGATTGTCTATTTGCTGAATTCGGACACCTAGAGGTCTTGTTTCCAATTGACAACATCATCAACTCATAACTTCCCTTGAATCGCCCTTGGAAAACCTATATAAGGAGGGGTTGGCCACATTCATTCTCAATATTGCCAATGCCAGTCTTGGGAGCTCAATGAGTAATGACCACTAAGTAAGCACTTTCAAATTCTAGTTCAAGTTCTAGTTTTCCATACCTATCAGTCCCTGCTTGTGGGATGTCTTGTATCGATTACACATTCTTGTATCATTTTCCCTTTGTGGGTGTTCTTGTAATTAGAAGTGTATTTCCAAAATCTTATCTAGTGTATTCAGAGAGCACAGTCTACTGCTCCCATGATATTTTGGCAAGACTACCTTCATCAAGACTAGGCACCATGGAGATTATTCGTGAAGAAATATTTTTTGCACTTAAAGTTATTCGACAACAATTCCAAGAGATACGAGAAAACCAAAAAAGGATTCAACAACAAAATATTCAAGATGTAATCACAAAACTCCAAAGGCAAATTCAAGAGCTTCAGATAATTGTAAATCAATCTTCTTCAAGTACCCCCATGACAACTAACATGAAGAGAAGTCCAAAAGTGAGCATGCCACAGAATTTGATGGGGCAAGATCAAACTTTCGAGGATTTGAGCAACAAGTGAAGCTATTCATAAGGATGCAACGAGACAGGTACCTAGATGATGCTTCTCAAGTAGGACTCATAGGAACTCTATTATGTGGTGAACTCTATTATGTGGTCCTCTACTTTTTCATGGTTTGCATCTATCCTTGAGAAGGATATGGATATTATGCATGATTTCAAGGCCTTTATTCAAGAGTTCACATCTTTGTTTGGAGAGAACAATTGTTCACATGTTGCTGAAACAAAGCTAAGGAAGCCACATCAAGGAAATAGGTCTGTGTCTACCTATGCATCAGAATTGAGACAAATCATTTGTGATCTCACATGGCAGGGGGATTATTTTATCAACCAATTTTGATGGGTCTTACGTGATGATGTCAAGGACTTCATGTTTACAATGGCCAAGGTAAATACTTTTAATGAATTCATGAATCAAGCAATTGAGTGTGATAATAGGTTCTTTGAGAGAAATCAAGAGAAAAAGATTTATGTTCACGATCGAGAATACAAGTTTATCTTAGTTCCTCAACAACATATGTTGGAAGAATCTCAACCTGAACCCATGCAGTTGGATAACATTAGGGTCACACGACTTACACCAAAGGAAAGAAAACATTGAAAATACAATGGGTAATGCTTTTATTGTGGAGATCATGGTCATATGTTATTTGAATGTCCTAAGAAAAGTAAGCACGTGGGAATTAGGACTTCTACAATCACCATCCCACATTAGAAGGATCATCATCAAATTCAAAAGAGGAGTACTATCCATCAAGCAGGTGTTCAAAGAAGCAACACACAA
>CM035407.1:115812793-115847793 GCA_020310875.1 Ceratopteris richardii | reverse complement strand
AGAGAGAGAATAAGAGAGAGAGAGAGAGAGAGATGAAAGAGAGAGAATAAGAGAGAGAGAGTGTGAGAGAGAGAGAGATGAAAGAGAGAGAGAATAAGAGAGAGAGAATAAGAGAGAGAGAGAGAGATGAAAGAGAGAGATAATAATAGAGAGAGAGAGAGAGAGAGGGGGAGAGAGATGAAAGAGAGAGAGAGAGAGAGAGATAAAGAGAGAGATATAGATAGATAGAAAGAGAGAGACATAGAGATACATACACAGACATGCATACATATTTCATACACATGCATATGCATACATACACACACATATGCATGTTTTAGGGTTAGGGTTTTAGGATTAGGGTTTTTGATGTTTACTGTAAATGTTTTATCACCATGTGTGATTAAAGCTTGACCAACATTCCCTTGTACTTTAAGAGTAAAAAGTCTACCTTCCTTTTTACCATGGACAATTTGATTGTATCCATTCTCTGGATCTTCAACAAATACTCCTTCATTTGTAAACCTGACTTGAAAACCTTTTTCTACTATCTGCCCCACACTACTCAAATTCTTTGGGATTCTTGGAACATACAAAACATTTGTTAGTAGGTTAGCTCCATTCTTACACTTTACTTTTCCGATTGACCTTACATTATGTTTTGTGTTATCACCTATTTGTACTGTATGATTTGAAATACCTCCTTCAAGTTCTGATAACAATTCTATTTTTCCTGACAAATGATTTGAACAACCAGAGTCCATATAAAATACCTTGAGGTCTTCATTTTCTGACATACTTATTGAGTTCATCATCAATGTTGTATGACTGTCATTCTGCGTATCATTCGCATAGTTGTAGTAGGTAGTGTTGTGAGAGTGATTCTGTCCCCAACTTCTGGCTCCACCTCTACCATATCCGCCTCTTTGGCTTTGTCTTCCTCTTTGATATCTTCCACTTCTACCTCTATTAATATTGCTATGATTCTGACTTGATCCTTGAGAATTATGCCAACAATCATGAGGAAAATGATTGCTTAATCCACAGATCCAACAAGTCTTTTTGTTGTTAGTCTGATTACCTCTTCCTTTACCTCTACTTTTGCTTCTTACGTTACCTCTTTTTCTTGCAAAATTTGCTTGAGTAGACATCTCTTCTTCATCTTTTTCTTTACCTTTATCACCTTTCTTATTATTCTTTGCATACATAGCCGAACTATGTCCTTTATCTCCGTTTGTCTTCAAATCTTGCTTAAACATTAACATTAGTCCAAGCAATTGATTTAAATCTGGTACAAAATGATTTAAAGAAAGTTCAGATGAGAATACGAAAGGTTTCCACGTTTCATCTCCTCTGAGTCCTGCAAGCACTTGTGCTATCAACCTGTGATCTTCGATATCTTCATCAATAGATCGAAGACTGTCTGCCAAGTCTTTCATCTTAGTGACATAGTCACTAATGCTTTGACTTTGCTTTTTCTTGAATGTTGTAAACTCTGACCATAAGCTAGCCTTCCTAGCTTTCGTCGTATTTTGGAAATGATCTTCCAATGCACTCCATGTGTCTTCTGCTTTCTCCAGACCTCTAATGTGTAGTACTAGATGATATGTAATGGTATTGTAGATATAAGCTCTTGCCGTTGCATCTTTCTTCTGCCACAGCTTCAAGGCTGCTAACTCTTGTTTCTTTGGTGTACTATCGTCTTCGAAAGTCGGCTTCTTTTCTTCTCCTATCACATATATCATTAAGTCCTTCCTCATAAGTAAGGCTTCTGTTTCTTGTTTCTGTTCCTTTGAGTGAGTGTAATGTTAAAAGGTTTTACCTTTTACAAACCTTTACCCTTGAGAATTACTTCGGAACATTTCTTGACACCGTTTGTTGTTGATCATCTCAGCTTTCACCTTTCTTGTGAAAGTTCTTTGAATTCTCTTGTATCTTCACTTTCGTTTACTCTTGAGGATCTTTCTGCTCTTTAGAATCTTTTTGCTCTGATACCACTTGTAGAGCTCTAACAACTTATCATCAACTGTTGAGCTCTTGTACTATTTGTTAGCTTAACTAGCTAAAGCTCAGCTACGGAATTCACCACGCCACAAGAACTAAGCTAGAGTGATATTAGAATACCTCTATAATCATCAATAGCTTAGCAACCTTCTGAAACTGAAAACTTTACAATTGTATTTAGTGAAAATTGAAAATTTACTTTACAGAAAGCTTTGCGTTTTCTTCAAGCTTCAATTCTAAAGTCATTTACTTCAAACTTTACACTACTATGTTTTCTTAAAGTTAGATAATCTTTTCGTCACTTAACTGTGAAAAACTGAGTTTTGAACTCACCAGAATTTCACCGGAACTTCATCGGACTGTCACTGAAATGTCACCGTAATGTTACCGGAATCAGATTCAATTTTGTTTGTAGTTACTTCAAATGATTGTTGATGAAGTAAGGAAGTAATACGTGAGCTTCCTTCAATGAATGAACACTATTTGAAGTTTAAGAAAAAACTTCACCAGTTCTAGATGCCTTTATGGTCAGACACT
This sequence comes from Ceratopteris richardii, assembly GCA_020310875.1. Taxonomy (NCBI): domain Eukaryota; kingdom Viridiplantae; phylum Streptophyta; class Polypodiopsida; order Polypodiales; family Pteridaceae; genus Ceratopteris; species Ceratopteris richardii. The sequence continues at coordinate 115,845,273 of CM035407.1, read as the reverse complement.
ATACTGTGTGTACATGTCTCATTTCACCAAACTCTTTCATCAGTTTGTAGTTAGACTCTTAGCTTTAAGATGAGCTATCACTCATGAAAAACTTTACACTGTGCTTCGAGATCTAACTCATAGATGTACCGTAAAGCATTTACTGAGAAAACTGTAACTGTTAACTAACTTTCACAGTAACATGATATCACTCAGATTTCTTCACATACGAAGAATGCGCTCAAACTTCCACATGAACATGTGTTTTCTATTAGAGAAGATGTGTACAAAAATAGCTTGGCCTCACTTTGCTCATAGCTATGGGAAACTCTCCTACTCTGAGTAGTTATTCCTTACCATCTCTCTCAGATGAATATGCGACAGCTCAGGTTCTATTATTCATCTCTACATACACAATCTCTGGCGTCTTCTATATCACTATCCTCAGTTTCTATATGCGCTATTCTATTCCGGTTCTATGCACTCTCTCTGCTCACTTCTTTGCTCCTTTCTTTACTCCTTTCTTCACTCTATTCTTCACTCTATTGTATTATGATCTTCTACCTCATATATACATTTTTTTCTGAGATTTAAAAACTTGTATTTCTGGAAGTTTCTATGAACTATATTACAGTCGTGAATTTGTCCCTTCACTAAGGCTTGATTTTCTGAATGCTTTGTTTCTGCTTCTCTTTGTCTTTCTTCGTCTTTATGTCTGTCTATATGTCAAATTTGTGAGTGATTCTTCAACAAGGTATACTTGCCTCCATTATCTAGACCCAAAGGCTTGAGATTAGTTCCTTTTTCAAGCTCCATTGGATCAAGCCATTTTATGAAATTAGGGTTAATCCTTGACTTGATAGGATATACCCAATATTTTAGAGTTTCAATAGGTCAACATCATCAAAAATAGGAATAATTTCTTCTATCTTCACAATGAAAGCAGATGGTGTAGGTAAGTGTGTAACATGCCCATCAACATGCTATCATTTACCTTTAGCATCCTTTAATGAGAATAAGGGCACTCAATATCTCTCTTCATTAATTTACTTCTACTCTTATTCCATTAACCATTGTCCTCCTTGTTATTTCTTCTAGCACATTTCTTATTCTTTCCTTGATATGATCATGAAGACTATATGCATCACCACTCTCATTGGGAACCACAAAGTTTCTAAATATTTCTTCACTCAAGAGTGCTCCAAATCTGTCATTATAGATAAGTTTACCACTAGGTTCACTATTGATAATAGTTTTGCAAAACATATTGCATGTTCATGGTGAGAGGGGCATTAAGGAAATGGCCTCTAAAATTTCCAACTCATAAATATAGAATAGGATTGGTGGTCAAGGACACCAGACTCCTTAGATTATACACACATTATTATTCTCATAAAACAAGGATGGCACTATAAGGGCTAGGGTTGTCCACATTTACTTATTACACAAAAAAAATTGGCATTCTTAGGGTAGGGGTGATCCAACTAGGTCTCTTTATACAATAAAAAACAATTAAACAGTACACTTTGGGTAAGGGTGATTTGTGCCTTCCTCTTAGTACCAATACATAAACAACGCAAGGGTACTCTTAAGGTAAGTTTGTTCCATGCCACCTTCTTACTACCAATGCATAAAAGCATTAGCACTCAGAAGAAAGTGATTCTTAATGAAAAACATAGCCAAGTAATTCCACAATCCTAAATGGGTTGGGTTGATCGAAAAGAAACAAGGAAGATGGAAGGAATAGGTAATGAGATGAGAAGAAGAGAGGGTGGAGATGATATAATAAGGGAAGATTGATGATAATAGACATAGGAGAATAGGAGAAATGATTTCAAATAAAATAGAGATGTTACAAAGACATGAGGACTTACAAGTAAGGATCTTTCATATCTCTCTCAAGATTGTGACATAGGGTAGTTCCTAATCTTAGCCTTGGATTGCTCGCTATACCCATAGCATGTACTTTCATACAATTCTTATTTTTTCTTTTGAAGGGAAACCAAGGGGTCCTTTTATAGGCCTTCGTGTGGAGATAACTAGAGGTGATATTTTGAGATGAATCTTCTAGATATTTAACATTTTATGTGAGATGAAAGTTGGCTAAAAAGATCTAGAAGATCTAGACTCAATAGGGTGTGATATTCAGTCTACATCTACATATTTATTGAATATTTTGGAATATTATTATAAAAATATGATGAATTATACATGAGCTTGCCATGGCTTCACAAAACCAAATTTTGACTTTGAACATGATTCATTTGAGTTTGGGCCCCAAAAATATATGAAATATGCATAAACATAAAGGTCTCCCTTGTTGAAAATTCCAATAAGGTATGTTGGGAAAAGGTTTCCATACTTGAATATTATAGATTTTCACTCTGTTTATATTTCCCCTTCATGTTGAACATTCTCTTTTATTGCAGGAAGAGGTAGTCATCTCTTCAACTGTGGGGACCACTTTAATTCTAACTTGTTCTCTTCTCTATTAAAAGAACAAGTGCTCCAAAGGGAGAAGAACTAGGCCTTATAAGTCCTTTGTGAAGTAAATCCTTAACTTGATTAGCTATTTCTTGTTGATGTAAAGGTCCATGCCTATAAGGTGCTTTATGGGGAGGAGAACTACCAGGAATTAAGTCTATATTATGATCAAGCAATCCCCTAGAAGGTGGTAGTTTAGAAAGGAAAACAAGCCATAAAACAATCCGTATAGGAAGCCATAAATGATTTATGTGCATCAAGAAGTGTATGTGTAGTCAACCATATTATTAACAAATATAATACATGAATTGTAACCTTTCCTAAATGCACGTTTTACTTGAGTATGACTAATTAATGGAAATGGTTGGAATTCGTGCATTACAAACAAATAAATATCTTGATTGTTAAACTTAGAACTCATGGTGTGCGTATGATAATCAATGCATGGATTATAATGATGACCAAAAAGAATACCAATTATAACATTATAGGACTCCAAAAGAGCAATTAAGAACGTGCCTTCATCTATGTATGAACCTATACAAATATGAGTATTATGCACTTTACTTATAACATTATATCTATTTCCTTGAAATGCAACCTTAACTTTATAGATAGAAGGAAGTGGGTTTAATTGAAGATTTTGCACTAGTGTATGAGAAATAAAATCATGCAAAGTACCATCATCATGTAAAATATTAACAGCTTACCATTAATAGTACCTTGTATGCAAAGTAAATAATGGATAGAAATTGTGTTACCCAAGGTACTTAGATCCTATTCCAATGCTTCTTGGGTCCAATCAAGTTGAATGTCTTCAGAAACCACCTCCACGTTGTGTATCTGAACTCCAACAGGCTTCATGTCATTAGTTCAGAACCTACATTTAGCTTTAGTATGACCAAACACACCACAATGCGAGCAAGTGATACGGGGCCTCTTTTGTTGAGCATCCATCATCGTAGTTTGAAGGGTTGGAGGTTTGGTAGGGTTTAAGGGGGTTTTCTTTAATACTGGTGAGAAATTGGATTGAGGCGGGTGTTGAAATGTAGGTGGATGCTAAAACGTAGGTGGACATTGAGAAGTAGGAGAAAAAAAAGTAGGAAAAGGATTTTTGAAGGGAAAAGTGGACTTCATTTGTTGTGGTTGTTGACATGTTTGTTGTAAGCAAAAGGACTTGGTGATGGATTGAAACTCTTTCACAACATCATCTGTAAAAGAAATAGCTTCATAGAGGGTTGTTGGATGTAGGGTGTTGAGCTTAGCTTGGATTCCCATCTCCAAACCATATTCATATTTCTATTGCAAAGTATCTTCAGGAATCGTTTCAAGCAAACAAATAAGTAGTAGTCATTGCCAAAAACATTCAGTATAGGTAGACACAATATCTCCATCTTTCCATCCAAAATTTGTCCATGATCGATGTGCATGTAAGTGAAACTGATGAGGAAGGAAGAAATCCTTGAACTTTTCTTGAAATGCTTTCCATGTGGTGGGGCGGTTGATGCTATGGCACAAAACATTCCACCATAACTAGGCCTTACCCATCAAATAATTAGTTACAAATTTCACTTTTTCACTTTTAGAGTATGATTCATGAGAATAGAAGTCATCAAACTAAGATAACCATGAAAGAAAAAACTGGCCATCTTTTTGTCCATCAATTGTGAAAATTGGAAATTCTTAGCACCAACCTTTGACTGTGTGCCTTGTTCTTGAGCGGTGATAATGTCCTTTACTACCCTAACTAGGTTATTGTCATCACTTTGTAGTTGTTGGAGTGTAGCATCACGTTCCTTAATCTCGTTTTGGGCATATTGGAGTTCATGCCGCAAAAGATCTAATTGTTGCTCGATTGGTACCCGGGTAGGGGTGATGAACCAGAATTGTTTGTATTATGACTAGGGTCCATGGCCCTATGTAGAGAACCAAAACCTAGTTCTCAACTGGACGGTTGAGATGGATGCCAAATGGTGAATGGAATGGACGTCGCAAATCACAATCAAATGTTGAAACCACCTCCGTGGATGCCTTGGCTCTGATACCACTATTGACCTTTAGATTGCGCAAGTGCACAAATGCAAAGGATATTACAGAAACAAAATCTCAGAAAAGTACTCAGTGTATACAAAGAGACCAGAGACTTCACACCAGATTGGGTACAATCTTCCCCCACATACTCTGATGGACAAGTCTATCAGGCCATGTGTATTTATAGGCATTTCTTATAATGTCATGAATAGAAGATACATGAGGGCGATGCTTCAAAAAGTGTGCTTTTGCTTTATTTACAAAATCTTGATTTTCTATTTGACAAAACATCAATTTCTAAAGTGATCTATTATTTTTATAAAAATAACTAAAAATTCTATCCTCTATTAAAACTATCTTCTAAATATCTCCAAAAAAATTTGAATAAGTCCATGTTCGTTCGCACCCTCGTGAATCTTCACCTACTAAATCAAAACACAAAACACATTAAAACCCTCAAAACATTAAAATCCATTTAACATTCCATTGTTCCATAAAATATAACATATTCACTTTTTGAATCTTTGAGATTTGAAACTTCAACTTCCTAGACCTTGCTCTAGCTACTTCTAGTGCATCCTCAAAGGTTCTTGGAAATTATGATTCAACCTTTAGTTTTGGGGGAGGGAAGAGTCCTAGGATGAATCTCTCCTTTTTGAAGAATTATGGAGCTACTTCATTTGTCCCTAGGCTAGTCTCCTAATTATTCTATACATATTGAAACTTGGACTCATAGTTTGGAAAGCCTTTGAAAGATATTTTCTTAAATGATAGAAAATGTTTCCATAGTCCTTTTAAATTCTCCTTCTTGCCATATTAGTCATAATGAATTCTGTAGGTACTACTTCCTAGCTTCTTGCTTCCTCTTGTGATATGTTATTATACCATATCCTAGCTTCTTCTTTTGGGATCAATGGGAAAGCCCTTAACTGGATAGTTTCTTGATCCCTTTCTAAAATGAGGTACACCATTTCCAAGTTGTCGAAAAACTCCATAGCATTCTTGTTGGGTGTTCCAGAGAAGTGTGGGAAAATCAATGCCATGGCTTAACTTGAACATGGATTCGAGCTTGCATTGCTCTCTCAAGATTGTGACATAGGGTAGGCTCTCACACTTAGCCTTCAAGTGATCACTATACTTGTAGCATGTGACTGCATGCAATTCTTATTGCCTTATGAAGGGCACCCAAGAGGTCCTTTATAGGCTTTTCTGTGGAGATATTTGGAGATTATATTTCGAGATGAATCTTCTAAATATGTACATTTTGTAATGAAATGAAAGTTGTTTACAAAGATCCAAAATATTCTAGACTCAAAATTCTTTGCTATTTGGCTTGTTTTTCACATATTTCTTAGATACCTTGAAATCTTATTATAAAAGTATGTTAAGTTATCCACGAAATGGAGACCATGGGTCCTCTTCACTTACGTTTGACTTTTGTGCATGGTTCATTTGAGTTGGACCCAAAATATAAAAAAAATTCATATACACAAAGGTGTCCTTTGTTGAAAATTCCAAAACATCTGTTGGGACATTTCAACATAATTTTGTTTCATTCTAAAAAAGGTAGGAAAAGGTCTAAATACTTGAATATTCTAGGCTTTCCATCTCCCTATTATATTTCCTCTTCATATTGGCCTTTTCTATTTTATTATGAGAATAGCTAGTGATCTCTTTAGTCGTAGGACCCACTTTGTTTCTAACTTTCACTTTCGTTTTATAGATAATATACTAGGAAAAAATAAAAAAATCGATATTATACGCATGGAATAATATCCTTGTAGAGGATCTATAAAAAACGAGCCCTCAATGGCAAGGTGCATAGCAACAAGACTGATTTCATTTCATTATCCATTTCCATTTATTGATCCCATAACTAAGAAAATATACCATCAAACACATTTGGATGAGAAACAACACTATCTCTATCCTTCATGGAAAAGATCATATAACCTATTTATAAGATATAATTTATTTGATATTGTTTATTTTTCATAATTGTTTCATAACTTCTTCCAAAGCTCCTTCACACTTTCAAAGTCCAATACTATAAAGAAAACATTATTGTCTAAGTGCAATTGAAGGGTAGAACTATCCCTTTCATCTGAATCATCCCAATCATCATTGTGGATGTAAGAAAGATTCTTTGTGATTCCATTTATTGGCTTCCATTGCCTCCTCTAAATCAACACATCTTTAATTTGATTCTTCCATACAGCAAAGTTTGAGCCATCGAATTTTCAAATATCAAAATGGTTTTCTTTCTACAAGTTATAGCTCAATAGATTCGCCCTAGAAAAATGGATCAATAAATATAAAAAAACCAACCAAATAGAATTATATGTTAATGTATGTGCTCACACCAAGAAGTTTCTCAAGGGGTAAAATCAATGACTATATAGTAGAAAATCTTTAATCCTTAAAACTTCACCTAGATTAGTCTCTTCAAAATGAGCATATGACCAACTTAGACATTTCATAAAACCTATTAGTGGGATGTAAACCAGCAAAGTGAAACAACGAATCCACTACATATAATCACTTAATCAAGAGAAGCCAAGTAGGCTTATGAGGGACCTATAAACATCTAGCATACACCTTTGATGGCAAGGTTGGGTAAGACTTCCAATTGCATCGCCAAAAAGATCCCAACATTTGGGTTTATCATAGTTTACAAAACCTCAATATCAGCCTCTTTATCAATGTAAAAGGGTTTATCTAAAAAGGTAACTCTTATATCAATGCCTACATGGGCATACATAAGCAATATCCATAGAAGTGTTCATAGTGTGTATGTGCTAAGTAAATGGAATAAAGTGGAACTACTAGCCAAAAAAACTTTGCAAGTGTCTATCAACTCCATACTTTAGATCAAGAAAACATGGATAAATTGACAGTGGTGGATCTTACTAGAACTAAAGCCGTCCAAGAAAATCAACATTATAACTCGATGGCAATATCAACTACCCTTAATGCCAATATTCATCTCTCGACCAATCTTTCCACTTGTATAGATGAAATTGTCCCAAAACTACAAAATGAGCTTCTACTTTCCCTCAATTTTTGCATCCAAAGAAATCTTAGAAAATCAATGCAAAGATACCAACAAGACAACTGAAGGCTCTAAAAGAAAATCAACCTTAAGTATCTTCACTTATAATCACCAAAACTTAGGGCTTTGTGGTAGAGAAACCTACAAGTTCACTGAGCCTTGGGGGGAGTACTACTAGAATAGGTGACCTCCCAAAAAGTACTAGTACTTTTTCTTCTTGGATCATTGAAGACCTTCTCCGTCCATAGCCGATAGTGCCAATGGTGACTTTGGTGACTTGTTTGATAACGAATACTAAGCTCTATGCCTTGTTTATTGCCTTAGTCATAAGTCTTGGAGGAAGTGACTACAAAGCAAAAAGTGTCGAGAACCATTGGTGCTTACTCAACTCCAACAACAACAAAAATCTTTTCATGTGGATTACTCTAATACAGTGAAGATTTGGGATGGTGATACACCACCACAAATTCCGTTGTAAGAGAACTTTAGGATGATGCTCTCATAGTAGACAACCAAGATTTGGAGAACATGCACATTATTCTGTACAAACCTATAGAAGGCAGAGAACTAACATAGTACATAGAGTCCTTGAAGATGGATTTTCTAGGTTTACAAATTTGGTCCAACTTACATTCACTCAATGAGCAAACCACTTTATATTTTATTAAAGAGCATATAAAAAAGTTTCTAATGGCCATTTGGCCTTTTACATGGACACTAATCATAAAACAAATGAGAAGTCAATGAAAGCCTTTCTTAAATAAAGAGTTCTTTCAGTTCATATCATATTAAAATTTGCATTCATGCACAATACATTTCTTTTGCATATATTGATAAAACTTTACTCATCCACTTCAATACATACAAATTATGCAATCTTTTGTCTCAGGTAAAGCACATTAATTGATACATGTACTCTTAAAAAGGATAAGATAAAATGACGGATGCAACCCTCTTACTTGTAAAGCAATACGTATGTTTTAGCCACTGAAAACTTAAGATTGGATGTAGAGTTTTACTATATATCCCTATATGGTAGTTGAAAGTGCAAATAAGGAAGCATATGAAGATAAGATGATGAAAAAAAATGGGAACATGTTTCCAAAAAGAAAAAAATGGATGCAAGCACACGAGGAAGAAAGAATCATATTGAGCATGTTGAGAAATATGTATAGGAATATATGTGTTTTAGTGGGAATTTTCTTCTTGAAATCCATAAGTGAGGAATGATACACAATTATGTTGCATGATTTTGGCCTAGGGACATGCCATTCACATATTGGTATCAAGAAACTAGCATTTATAGATGAGCTTCAAAGTTTGCGACATCCTTTGGAGAGAAACATTTATGTAAAGCAAAGATTATAAGCTAATTGGAAGAAAATATGCATGAAAATTTGAAGGAAATAAAGGTTGAAAAACTTGTGCTTCTTTTTCTCAAACGTAATGAGCTTGGTAGACCATTCTATCTTCAAACACTTATAGGCATGAACAAGAATATGGATTCAAAAACAAGAATCTCAATGATAGTGCATTGATATTATACTAAATGTAGCAATGGTTTTACATGCAAATACACTTTAGAGATGGTATGGGACGCTAAGTACACAGATTTACAAAGTATAAAGAATATCTTTAAATCATCGACTTTACATAAATCTAGTGGATATTCTCATTATATTTGAATTTTTGTTTTGACTTGAAAATGAAATATAACATTGGGCATCATCATAATGGCAATGATCTTGTAAAATCATGTGTTATAATACATACATTTTGTCAGGGGAGCACTAGATTGTGCTCTCTGACTACAGTAGACAAGATTTCCGAAATACACTTATGATTACAAGAACACCCACATAGGGAAAATAATACAAGAAGATGTAAGCGGTACAAGACGTCCCACAACCCGGGACCAATAGGTATGGAAAATTGGACTAGAGATGATAGAGGAGATCCCACAACCCGGGATCATAAGTATGAGTGAAGATATCTGGATTACAAGAACTCCCTTCTGGGAGATGAACTGGATACTCGAAAGAACTCGACAGGATCTCGTACTACGAGATTACAAGGGGACAAGATAGGATGTCCAAGAACTATACTAGAACAAGGAACAAGACAAGAACTAGAACTGGAACTTGAAGAGTACTTACTTGGCGGTCACGACTCCTTGAGCTCCCAAGACTGGTATTGGCAAGATTGATTATGAATGTGGCCAACCCCTCCTTATATAGGTTTTCCGAGGGCGGTTCTAGGGCGGTTACGAATTGATGATGTCATCGATGATGTCATCAATTCGTAGCATGGTCTCTAGATGTCAGAATCAAGCAAGAAGACAGTCGATCTTAGGGTTTGGCACGTTCCGGATGCAATGGAAGAATTAGTTTCCCCAAATTCTGAGCCAATCATGAGATATAGGATTCACATGGAATGTAAGAGTTTCCTTTGTCCATGACATTACCTCCCCCTCAAGCGACACGTTCCACGAGGAGCGGTCATGTTCTCTGGTCTCGGCTTCATTGGATTTTTCTTATGGCATTCTCGAACCTTGATTGGTGCTCTTTGAAGGTTTTCTACAGGTTCACAAGTACGATCATTGATAACGTAACCTTTCCAATGAATAAGGTACTCTAATCTTCCTTGGGATATTCTCGAATCTAGGACATGCTTGACTTCAAATTCTTCATGATCATCAATCTCTATAGGTGGTGAAGGACTAGGTCTCTCCCCCCTCAATGGTGAAATCTGATATGGTTCCAACATGGATACATAGAAGACTGGATGTATTCTCATGGTACTTGGTAGCTGGAGCTTGAAGGTGACTGGATTAATCTTGGCCAAGATGGTAAATGGACCAAATCTTTGATGATCTAACTTTGCACTAGGCCTTGAAGTTTGCAAATTGTTTCTGAGTAACCATACTTTATCCCCAATTTGATACGATGGATTCTGGACACGATGTTGATCTGCATAGTACTTATATTGTTGTTGAGCTTTATGGATCTCTTCCTTGAGCTCTTTGTGAATGTCCATCAGGTACTGGGCCTTATCTCTGGCAGCTGGGTTCTTGACATGATTTGAGAGTTGTATATCCATCCTTGGATGTTGTCCATAGTTTGCAAAGAAGGGAGTTTTCTTAGTAGATGCATGAACACTATTGTTGTAGGCAAACTCTATAAAGGGTAACAACTCAAACCATTCATTTTGGTGATAGTTGCTAGTGCAACGGAGATATTGCTCTAGGACTTGATCCACCCGTTTTGTTTGTCCATCAGTCTGTGGATGATTTGCTATAGATAGTTTAACTTGAACACCAAGGAGCTTCCAAAGACTGTTCCAAAAGCTGGATATGAACTGTGGACCTCGATCACTGACAATATCATGAGGCTGAAGCCTAAAGATGTATCTGAGAAAGATTCTAGCAGTGGCTGCACCTGTGATTGCCTTTGTAGTTGGAATGAAGTGTGCCATCTTTGTGAATCTATCCACAATAACAAGAATGGCATCATACTTATCTGACTTTGGTAGATCTATGATGAAATCCATAGACAATGAAGGCCATGGCCTTTCTGGAATAGGTAAAGGTTGCAAGGTGCCATGAGGCTTATGTCGTGGTACCTTAGATCTATTGCAAGTGTCACAAGTTCGGATATATTCTTTGACTTCCTTCCATATTTGAGGCCACCAAAAATCCCTAGATATGAGTTCTATTGTTTTATTTACTCCAAAATACCCTGCTGCACGGTTGTCATGACATTGTTGAAGTACTTGGATCCTAGGCTTCCCTAGAGGGACATATAATAGGTTCTTATAGAATAGTAACCCGTCCTTTTCCTGGAATTCATTTACTTCTTGGATTTTTTCTTCTTGAGTTTTTTGCTTAACATTACAAAATAATTCATCTTGTGGTAGATTCTCACGGATCAAATGATTCAAGGTTGAATCTTCAGGATGGGTTGAAGAGATAGCTGCTAACTAGAGATGCTCAGGCTTGAGTAATACACTCTTGTTGATCAAAGGCCCCCTCTTCACCCTTCTTCGGTGCAAGGTAAGATCTTCTTGATAAGGCATCTGACTGACATTGTTGTCATCCTAGACGATATGTGATGACAAAGTCGAACCTGGATAAAAAGTTACTCCATCGAGATTGCCTTCTGTTGAGGATGCGGGTGGTCATAAAATACTCTAGGTTCTTGTGATCTGTATACATGATAACTTTATGAGCTGCTCCTTCTAGATGGTGACACCAAGTATCAAATGCATCCACTATAGCAAGAAGTTCTTTATCATGAATTTCATAATTAATTTCTGGAGGAGAAAATTTCCTTGAATTATATGCAACTGGATGTAGGTGTTCATCATCTCCATATTGTGAGAGAATGGCCCCTAGGGCAAAGTCTTATGCATCGGTCTCTAGGAAGAAGGGCTTGGTAGAATCAGGATGAACTAGAATTGGAGCATCAGTGAATGCTGATTTCAAGGTCTGAAATGCTTTTTCTGCTTCTTCGGTCCATGAGAATTTGGAGTTCCCTGTAAGCTTGGTAAGAGGTGTCACTATCTTGGAGTAATCTTTGATAAATATCCTATAGAAGTTGGCAAAACCCAGAAAACATTGTACATCTCAAACACATGAAGGTCGTTGCCAATCAAGGATTGTCTGAACCTTCTTAGAATCCATAAAAATTCCTTTATCTCATACAATGTACCCTAAAAATTTCACTTTTGTCTTATGAAAAGAGCACTTCTCCAATTTCGCATATAACCCTTTTTCTCTTAGTTTCTCTAGGACTATCTTTACATGACATTCATGATCCTCAAGATTTTTGGAGAATATCAAGATATCATCAAGGTATATTACAACAAAATCATCTAAATATTCTCGAAAGATATCATTCATCATATGTTGGAAGACAGCTGGAGCATTTGTAAGACCGAATGGCATAGCTACATATTCAAAATGCCCATACCTTGTTCGAAATGCTGTCTTCCAGTCATCTCCTTCTCTGATCCTAACAAGGTTGTACGCTCCTTGAAGATCAATTTTCGTGAAGAATTTTGCTTTTCCAAGGCATTCTAAGAGCTTTGATATGAGTGGTAGAGGGTATCTGTTTTTTATAGTGACTTTGTTCAATCCACGATAGTCTACACACATCCGAGGAGTCCCATCCTTCTTCTTTACAAATAGAATAAGGGCTCCTACTGGAGACTTCGAGTGTTTGATAAACCCCTTTGCTAGATTCTCATCAATGTTCTTGCGTAGTTGTGTAAGTTCCTCTGGGGATAGTTTGTAGATTGGTCCAAAGGGTGGCTATGCTCCTTCTTGAAGATCTATGGGGAAATCGTAAGGTCTATGCTCTGGGAGGATATCTGCATTCTTCTTTTCAAAAACATCTTCAAAGCCTTTGTACTGATTGGAAAGCTGTACTGGATCATCTCTCTTGGATTCTTGAGCTGGTATGGCATAGATCATATATGTAGGTTCCTTCCTTACTACATGTATGAAGGCTTTGGCTCCAACATATGTTGGGTTCTTCTGGATATCTCGACGGGTGATTTTATTCTTTTCCCAGTTAATGTTTGGATTATGCTTCTTTAACCAGGGCATTCCAATGATAACTAGATGTACAAGGCTTGATATTACATTGAAACATATGTGGGATTAAAGGTCACCAAGGTGTACTCTTAATGGTGTGGTTTCCATGGTTATATTCCCAGATGCTAGAGGTCGTTCATCTACTACTTCAGCTACTACTGGTTTGTTCTTTCGAAGTACAAGAATTCCATGTTTCTTAACCAATCCTTCATCGATGAAACATGAGGAGGCTCCTGAATCTACTAGGGCTGTAAGGGAAAGGGTCTTCTTGGGCATGATTAACTTGACAGGTGCAAGACATGTTTCTATGGGTGTAGTTGGAATTATGAGACCCCTTCTTATATCATGGTCCGGCTGCAGTGTCTCTTTTACAACTGGACTTCCTCGTTTCCCTGCTCTACAAGGGTGGTTGCGACTCTGGAGCTTGTTCTCTTGTTCGGACAATTAATTGCAATATGTCCAGGGTTTCCACAGTAGAGACATAACTTATTAACTCTCCTTCTCTGTTTCTCTTCTAGTGTTAGAGGCTAAAACCTAGTTACAGGCATGGACTCATCTTTAATAGTGGGTTGGAAAGGTTTCCACTCGCTAGGTCTTCCTTCTACTTGTTTTTCTTGTTTCCTTTCAAAAAGTCGGTTATCACATTGAATAGCTTGCATGATATATTCATTCAATGTTTTAACCTCTGGCATTGTGAGCAAAAGGTCATCATCTCTTAAACCCCATTTGAATCGGCTTATGAAATAATCTTCATGCTAAGTGAGATCACATATCAACTGCCTAAATTCAGATGCGTAGATAGAGGCAGGGCGGTTACCTTGACGTAACTTCTGAAGTTTTGTTTCTGCTACTCGACTTGTATCTACATCTCCAAATGTGGCGGAGAGTTCTCGAAGAAACCCCTCATAGTCCTGAAGTACTGCCATGTTCTTCTCCAAGATTGGGGCAAACCATGATAATGCTTGGCCACAAAGCAAGGTTCCAATAAACCCAACCTTGGATGCCTCGTCAGGGTATCTATCAGATTGCATACGGATGTATAATTTAACTTGTTGGAGAAATCCACGAAACTTTGTGCGATCCCCATCAAACTTTTCTAGCATGCAAATCTTGGGTTCCTTCATAAATGATGTACTAGGCCATTGATTCACTTGAGTACTCCCTTGATGTTCTTGAAGACTCCCGATTCATTCTTGTAATTCTTGGAGGAGTGCACCTACATGCATTGGATGTCCCATCTCGACTTGTGTCTGTCGATGACTTAGGTCTTCGACTTGTTGTTGGAGACTCTGAAGTGATGCTACGATCTCTTCATAAGCGTTCTCCATGATGCCTGGTCTTGGATAGAAGATAGTCTTACCAAAATGTGAGGGGAGCATTAGATTGTGCTCTCTGACTACAGTAGACAAGATTTCCAAAATACACTTATGATTACAAGAACACTCACGTAGGGAAAATAATACAAGAAGATGTAACCAATACAAGACATCCCACAACTCGGGACCAATAGGTATGGAAAACTGGAGTAGAGATGATACAGGAGATCCCACAACACGGGATCGTAAGTATGAGTCAAGATATCTGGATTACAAGAACTCCCTTCTTGAAGATGAACTGGATACACGAAAGAACTCAACAGGATCTCGTACTACGAGATTACAAGGGGACAAGATAGGATGTCCAAGAACTATACTAGAACAAGGAACAAGACAAGAACTAGAACTGGAACTTGAAGAGTACGTACTTGGCGTTCACGACTCCTTGAGCTCCCAAGACTGGTATTGGCAAGACTGATTGTGAATGTGGCCAACCCCTCCTTATATAGGTTTTCCAAGGGCGGTTCTAGGGCGGTAACGAATTGATGTTGTCATTGATGATGTCATCAATTCATAGCATGGTCTCTAGATGTCAGAATCAAGCAAGAAGACAGTCGATCTTAGGGTTTTGGCACGTTTCGGATGCAATGAAAGCATTAGTTTTCCCAAATTCTGAACCAATCATGATATATAGGATTCACATGGAATCTAAGAGTTTCCTTTGTCCATGACACATTTCATTCATCACATCTATTGAATTCTCTACTATGTCTACTCAGAACAGTAAATTTTGCATGAACATATCTCAGGGATCTCTCCATTGTTTTTCATGTTTTATAGCTTGTTGGAATAATCTGAAAGTATCAAAGTTTCAAGGCATTTACTTCAGCGAATTCGGAAAAATCTGTGTCGAAGTGCTCTCTAGTCATTATCTGTACAATCCCTAAAAAGTTGGGGGTAAGCATCCAATTGCTAAATTGATTGCTCAGTGTATGGTTTATCATTTTAAGTGATTCCACTTGTAATCATTATCTGTTTAAGCTAATTTGATACCCTCAAAAGGATTTTTATCAATTGCTACTGTATTGTGAGCACTAAACAAAATATCCAGCAAGTGTGTGTACCAAAATAGCAAGTTTTTTATCACTAGCTATTTGTGAAGTTATCTGTTTTCATTCAATTGTTTGAGAAACCAACTCCAAAGTACATAGGTGCTTATTTGGTGTCATTTGCAAGCGAAGAGTGCCTAATAAATAACCTTGAAGTGAAATAGGGCAAGTACAAAGCAGGTTTTGGCAGTACCACCTCACTTCCTTGAGGTATCCATCCATCTCTTCCAACATTGGTATCAGAGCAAGTTGAGCTAAAATGGGAGATGGTTTCTATTCTTTTATTGATAAATTGGATAGGAAAAACTATCCAGCATGCTCCTTGAGGATGAAGACCTATCTACAAGGAAGGAGTCCCTATGGATACATATTAGGATCCATTTTCAGAAGCAAAGGACAACCTACAAGAGAGGATCTTGAAAGACTCAACTCATGGTGTGCCAAAGATGCTTTAGCAAGGTCATATCTACTTAAATCTATCTCTAACTTCCTTCTTCCACACATTAGAAATTGTAAAACATCCCAAGAGACTTGGGATACATTATCTTCATATTTTTCTTCCAACAAAAGAGCTAGAAAAAATCAGTTATGGATTGAGTTTACCACTCAAAGGAAGCAACCCAAGTAGAACGTTTCAGAGCATGTGAAAAAGGTTACAGATGTGGTTGATCAATTGGCAAGCATAGGATAAACCATACAAAGCTCTCTTGAGCTTACATACATACTCTGGATAACATTTCTCCTTGAAACCTTCTAGTTGCTCAATGAAAACATCATCCAAAATGTAACCATTTAGAAAAGCATTCTTTACATCTAATAGCTTCCAACCTTTACATGCAGCAATAGCTACGAGAGTCCTTATAATTCTCATCTTTGCCATAGGACTATGAGTCTCATCATAATCTATACCATATGTTTGAGCATACACTTTCACAACAAGTCTAGCTTTATACCTAGACACACTACATCTGCATACCTCTTTGTCTTGTAGACCCATTTGCATCCAATGATTTTTTGATTATTTGGCTTAGGAACCAAATCCTATGTCTCATTCTCCATCAATCCATCATACTCCTCTTGCATAGCTTTCTCCCAATTTTCCTTTACTTTTGCCTCATCATATGTAGAAGGATCTTCTTCTACTTTCACCATGTAGCTTATAGGTTGCTTTCTTTAGTGGTCAAAAATGAAGTATCATAAATGTAGCTTATAGGTTGCTTTTTGTTCCTTTTTGACCTTCTAGCTTCTCCACTTTTTGAAGTCTCTAGTTCTTCATATTCTAGATCAAAACTTGGCAACTCTTCATTATCAATTTTAGTATCAATAATCTCTTCATCATCACAAACTTGAAATTTTGATTTCAACTTTCTTTGGCTCATAACTTCTTCCTCACCTGCATGAATGTTAATTGTACCTGCATACCAAGTACCTTGCTCATCAAATGTAACATCCTTTGACATAAGAAATTGCTTTGTGGATGGACTCTGCAATCTCTAACCCATCTGCTTATCATCATAACCAATGAACACATACTTTTTAGCTTTAGGTTCCAATTTATGCCTTAATTGAGATGGTACATAAGCATAAGCCAAACATCCAAACACTTTGCAATGATCTAAGGTAGGTCTCGTACCCCACCATGCCTCATATGATGTCGTACCATTCAAATCCTTACATGGAAGTCTATTAACCAAATACGTAGATGTATTCATAGCCTCAACCCACAACTAACTAGGGAAATGTTTCTCCTTCGTCATTGACCTTGAAAACTCAACAAGAGTTCTATTTCTCCTTTCTACTACACCTTTTTGTTGAGGAGAGTACTTCCAAGTAACTACCCTTTTTATACCTTCATTCCATGAGTAATCACTAAAATCATGAGAGAAATACTCTCCCCCTCCACCTGACCTTAGTCTCTTCAATTATTGCCCTGTGATTCTCTCTGCATACAGATGATAATGTTTAAATGTATTGAATACCTATGATTTATCTTTGATCACATATATAGTGATCCACCTGGTAGCATCATCAACATAAATCATATAATATCTGGAACCATTAATGCTAAAGCCCTTTGATGGACCCCACACATCTGTATGCACCAATTCAAGCTTCTCTGAATACATAATCCCTTTCTTACCATAAGTATTCTTGTGAGCTTTACCCAATTGACATGCTTCACACTTGTATGTCATGTGTTGACCTACAATATTAGGCAATCCAAGCACTGAACCATTTTTAATCATATCCTTAATACCTCTTTCATTGAAATGTCCAAGCCTTTTGTGCCAAAGATCTAACTTAGAGATCTTATGTTCTCCATAAGTGAACAAGGCATGAGCAACATTACCTTGAATCTTCAATGTGAAGAGCCTTCCTTCTTTTTTTCCTGAAACAATTTGTTTATACCCATGGCTAGGGTCTTCAAAACAAACTCCATCATTAGTGAGCCTTACTTCATATCCTTTCTCTACAATTTGCCCTACACTTATCAAATTCTTTGGAATTGTAGGGACATACAGAACCTTGCTCAAAAGAGTGCTTGCATCCTTGGCCTTTAGTGATCCAATGGACTTCACATTGTGCTTTGTGTTATCACTTGTTTGGACTATATGATTACTCACCTTACTCTCCAAATCAGTCATCAACGCTATGTTACCACTCAGGTGATTACTACACCTTGAGTCAATGTAGAACACTCTTTGATCTTCACTTTGTCTTTCATAAGTTGCATTCAAATTAAATTTGAATCCTCTTTCTTATCTAAAGCATTCCCTAGTTGGAACACTAGGATCCCTAACTTTTGGTTTTTCTTCTTCACCTGTGATGTATCCTATGAGATCTTTGCTCATAAGATGAGCTTCCATCTCATAGGCCAAGTTGGATAGTTCTCTCTGTCCAACTTTTCAATTTGGAGACTATCTCCCATCCTTTCTTCACCTGTACTTTCAAAATTTCAACCTCATGCGTAATGAATGTACTTTAGCTTTGAAATATACTCCTTTTGATCCTTTTGATTGCTCTCATGTGTCTCCCTTTAGCTTTTTCTTCACACTTTGTCCTTTTGAATCTTTAAATGTTGAATTTTATATGCTTGAAGTAGTTGGGGTCTTTTTTTGCTTCAACTTTGATCAAATCTTCTCTGATACCACTGGTAGAGATGATTAATCTCCAAAAGAATAAGTTATCCTTGATGTTAGAGTATCTCTATATCAAGAACAACTCATAACCACAACCAGTTTTGGATATCTATTGCAGATATATCAAGACTTGAGTTAACTATGGAGAAACTCTTTACATAGAAAATTCTGCTACACTTAATCCACTCATTGACTAGCCAAATGTGTAAAATTTTCAATGAAACTTTATACAAGGTGTCAACAAGTTAAATCGCTTCAAAAGAATCACTAGATCTTAAGATTTCCTCCAAACATTCTACCTATGTTTGAAATTATTCTTCTCTATAGTCGACTTTGACACCTGCAACTTCTAATGCATGGTTCTCCCAAACTAGAACCCATTTATTCGAATGATTTTAGCCATAAGTAGCTTACCTTTGAATTTAAAGAATGAGTGCTTATTTTCTCAAAACATTACAATGTGGAGGGAGATCTGATCAAAACATTCACCATGGAATTTGCACTTATACCTATCTTCACTTATTCTATTTACACATGTAACTATTCCTACTTAAAATTCTCTGAGTGTGATTGCAATTAGGCTCTCAAAGCTTTTATAGAGTTCAGTCAACTATAGAATTATACTTGTACAAAAGCATTGCTCAAGAAGATAAACACAAAAGGAGCACTGAGCAAAATATCAAGGTGCAACTTTCTTCTATTCAGAGAAAATATACATTTGATGCATAATCCATATTCTTCTCACTCTCTACAGTCTCTAATGACTTTTAAAACTTGTCACTCATCATCCGTCATATGTATTATGTCTATATTCAAGTATATATAGACATTTACATCCTGACTTATGATAGATACAAAGGTTTTCATGAACTAATTATAAGAGTAATATACATGTATATACAAGTTCCATCTTCTAATCACATACTCATCTTCAAGCCTCATATGGTGATCTTTGCTTTAATTATTGACTTCAAACCTTTTCCTAATTGTCAATTGATGATTTTCCTGCACCAACAATCAGTTGTCTGCACTTGGTGCTTTCCCTTGGGCTCCCCAAGATTAGAAAGAAGAGCTACATTGACTTCTACATGGTTTGAACAACGTGAGTCAATATAGAAGATGTCTTCATCATTCATACCTTGTTTTGAAGTCATATTCATAATGAGAAAAGAATCCTCTTGATTCTCTGTATAATTGTTGAAATACTTTCTTGATTTGTATCCTCCTTGGTAGTTGTTATTGTAATTGTTTTCGTAGCCATGGTTGTTGCCTTGATTATGGTTGAATTTTCCTCTTTGATATCCTCATCCTCTCTAATTCTTGAAGTTCCTATAGCACTCATCTGTAGTGTGATTAGAAAGTCCACATATATTGCATGGGGAAGAGTTGAAAGGTCCCCCCCTAGCTTGCTTACCTCCTTTGCCCCTTTCTCCTGGGTTCCTACCTCTCCCTGCATAGTTAGCTTGAGAATTAGTGCCTTCATCTTCAACCGTTTTGCTCTTTTCTTTATCTTTAGACTTTCCTTTATCTATGTATAGGGTAGAAGATTTCTTACCTCTTGATGGTTCTCCATTTTTGTTGAGCTTGGCTTCATGAGTAAAGAGTTGTCCCATGAGAGTGGTAAGATCTAGAATCTGCATGTCCATGTAAAGGTCCATAGCAATTGTGAAAGCTTCCCACTTATCATCTACCTTGATGACATTGATTATTTGTCTCATAGCAGGCTCCAAGGGCATGGAATTCGATACTTGCGAAGTTCTTGAAGGAGTTTGCTTTTCAAGTGTCTAAGGCACATAGTAGCTTACTTGTTAAAGCAAGTGATGATGGATTTATTTATATTTGCATATATGTTGATGACATAATTCTTACAGGTATAGATGAGAAGGGCATAAAAAGTCTTAAGAAGCAAAGGGAGAGAGAGTTCAATATTAGTGACTTGGGAGAATTGTCATATTTCTTGGGAATTGAGATTTCATATACTCAACATATTGGAGTGTATGTGACTCAAGAAAGGTATTTAAAGAATTTTCTAATCAAGTTTAAAATGGAAGATTGCAAGGTAGCACCTACTCCATTGGAGGAGAAGAATTCAAGGACATGAAGTTGTATCGAAGTTTGTTTGGTAGTCTAATCTATGCTACATTGACTAGGTATGACTTATAATATGCAGTTGGAGTGTTGTCTCAATTCATGCATTGTCCTAGGAAAGAAAATTGGATTGTAGGACAAAGGGTGCTAAGATACATTAAGGGCACACTCAAAGAAGGTTTGTATTATGGACTTACATTAGATACAAAAATCAAGATATATAGTGATACAGATTGGGCAGGTAACTCTGATGATAAGAGGTCAACTTATGAATATCTATGTTATGTGGGAGATAAATTAATCTCTTGGTGTTCAAAGAAGCAACATACACCTGCTTTGTCATCTATAGAAGCAGAATATAAAGTTATGTTTGAAGCTGCAAAGGAGGTTATAAGGTTGAGGACACTTATGAAGAGTTTTGACATCATTCAGAGTACACCTACTATTCATGGAGATAATATAAGTTCATTGTATCTAGCTACGAATCCTGTGTTTCATGCCAGGACTAAAAATATCCAGATCCAATATCATTTCTTGAGAGAGAAGGTGATTGATAAAGAAATTGAATTTATACACACTTCTACAAAAGATCAGATTATAGACATGTTAACCAAAAGCTTGGATGGACCTAAGTTGCAGAGGCGTAAAGACATGGCAGGTCTAAAGAAGATGGAGAAAATCACAATTGATGATTGAGGGGGAGGTGCTGGTGCAGGAAAACATAAATTGATGATTAGGACAAATTTTGAAGTCAATAAGTAAAGCAAAGATCACCATATGAGGCTTGAAGTTGAGTATGTGATCAGAAGATGGAAACTTGTATATACATGTATATTACTCTTATAATTAGTTCATAAAAACCTTTGTATCTATGATGAGTCAGTATGTACATGTCTATATATACTTGATGTAGATGTAATACGTATGAGGGATGATGACTCACAAGTTTTAGAACTCATTAGAGACTTCCGAGAGTGAGAAGAATATGGATTAACCATCCGATGTATATTTTCTCTTAATAGAAGAAAGTTGCACCTCGATCTTTTGCTTAGTGCTCCTTTTGTGTTTATCTTCTTGAGGAATGCTTTTGTAAAAGTCTAATTCTATAGTTGAATGACCTCTATACACCTTTTGAGAGCCTAATTATAATCAGGCTGAGAGAATTGTAAGTAGGAACATTTACATGTGTAAAGAGAATAAGTGAAGACATGTAGAGATGCAAATTTGATGGTCAATGTTTTGATCAGATCTCCCTCCATAGTGTAAATGTTTGAGCAAGTAAGCACTCGTTCTTTACATTGATAGGTAAGCTATGTATGGCTAAAAGCATTTGAATAAACACGTTCTAGTCTGGGAGAACCATGTGTTAGAAGTTGCAGGTGTCAAAGTGGACTACACAGAAGAACAATTTCAGACATAGGTAGATTGTTTGGAGGAAATATCAAGATCTAATGACTCTTTTAAAGAGATTTAACTTGGAAAAGGTTTGCAAACATTTAATGACACCTTGTAAAGTTTCATTCAAAACTTGACACATTTGGCCAGTCAATGAGTGGATTAAGTGTAGTAGACTTTTTTGTGTAAAGAGTTTCTTCATAGTTAACTCAAGTCTTGATAGTTTGGCAATAGATTTCCAAACTTGGTTGTGGTTATGAGTTGTTCTTCATATAGAGGTACTCTAACATAAAGGATAAATTATTCGTTTGGAGATTAATCATCTCCATCAGTGATGACACCAATCATTCAGTGGTCAAGGTAGGAAATGTCAAGACTTCTCATGGAATGAGAAATTTGTTGAGTAGGGTTCTTTATGTACCTACAATCAACAAGAATTTGATGAGTATTGGATAGATAGTGGAAAAGGGTTTGTAGGTTAGGTTCACCAAATATAGAGCTTTTGTGGAGGATCCCCAACATGGATTTAAGAGAATTGCCAAGGGAGAAAACACTAGTAGACTATTTACATTTGAGCTTGAGGACACTAGAAACATTGCACTTTGGGCAGGTTGTAAGGATGACAGAAGGAGTACTTCTGGATATCTTTCTTTTGCACGTGATAAGCCCATTTCATGGTCTTCCAAGAAGCAACCACCTGTTTCTCTATCTTCAACAGAGGCTGAATACAGGGGATTAGCAAATGCTACACAAGAATCCATATGGAATAGATTGCTATATTCAGATTAGGTACTTCACACTCACTCACCTATGATCTTTGGTGATGATACAAGTTCCTTGCATCTTGCTGCGAATCCTATCTATCATGCAAGAACCAAGCATATAGAAGTACATCGTCATTATGTTAGAGAGAAGCTATTGAGAAAGGAGATTGAATTGGCGTATGTATCTACAAATATGCAATGTGTAGATTTATTGACCAAAGCAATTGATGGTACTAAACTTTGCAGGTTCAAAACTATCATTGGATTGCAGGATATTCAAGAAAACTCATGAAGAAGTGCAAGCCAAGATGTTTGGCTTGAGGGGGAGCTCTTGGTGCAAGTACACAAGCCTTCACACTTGGCTGGACATGGAAGACAATGTGTACAATCACTTCATGAAGCATGTGAACTTTGGCTTGTAATATTTGGTCATTTACCATATGTAAATGGTTCAATCATTAAGAATCTTGTAAAGCCAATAAATTTGTGGAGTTACAAGAAGGTTGAGTTAAGAATTCCTCATGAGAGAATATCTCCTCATTTAGAGGAATCACTTTTAGGTGGAGACTAATTTGAACTTCCAATTCAAATTTGAAGAAAAACACTTATAAAAGAGCTTGTAAATTTTGCGGGTTTAATGCCTCTTCATGGAGCTCATTTTCTTATCATTTGTAGAGGTTGAGGAGCATACACTATAGCTCATGCATTCCACTATCATTGAGCATCATCATCATAATGCCAATGATCTTGTAAAATCATGTGTTACAATACATACATTTCATTGATCACATCTGTTGACTTCTCTAGTATGTCTACTCAAAACAGTGAACTTTGCATGACCATATCTCAGTGATCTCTCCATGATTTTTCATGTTCTATAGCTTGTTGGAATCAGCTCAAAGTCTACTTCAAGAGTCAAATTTTTAAGGCATTTTCTTCAGCCAATTTGGAGGAATCCATGTTGAATTTCTCTCTGGTCATTCTCTCTACAATCCCTAAAAAGGCGGGGGAAAGCATCCAATTGCTAAATTGATTGCTCCGTGTATGGTTTATCATTTTAAGTGATTCCACTTGCAATCATTTGCTATCGAAGCTAATTTGATAACATCAAAAGGATTTTTATCAATTGCTACTGTACTATGAGCACTGAACAAAATATCGAGCAAGTGTGTACCAAAATAGCAAGTTTTTTATCACTAGCTATTTGTTAAGTTCTCTGTTTTGATTCAATTGTTTGAGAAACCAACTCCAAAGTACATGGTGCTTATTTGATGCCATTTGCAAGCTACGAGGGCCTACTATATAACCCTGAAGTGCAACAGGGCAGGTACAAAGCAAGTTTGGGCAGTACCACCTTACTTCCTAGAGGTATCCATCCATCTTTTCCAACAATGATGTGCATTAAGTTACATTGTGAATAATGAGAAAGGACGTTCTACAAATATGGCATGCATACATACATAATTCTAAAGCTTTTCTCCTTTATGTTTTTCGAGAGGCCATAGTAAAAAAGATGAGTGAAACATTTTGCTTTTCTCGTGATTCATTTGACATCGGTGCCTGCATAATATTCAAGTTGCCTATCAAGCATACTTTGACATTTTGTCGAATGACTGCAAATTTAACCGTGTGGCACCCACTGATTCTATCTCTTTTGTTGTGTGAATGTGGTAGTCATTTTAGCTTCGCATATTGTTGGTCTTCTCCTATGGTGCAGCTCTACACACATCAAACATCAGCCCCTCGTCCTTCAGTCATGGTGTAGCCTTGCTCGCCTTAACAATAGCTCATCATGAGCACGCTCACATAGACCATCTCTGATCGGAAGAGATTCTGAATTCATTCTTCTTCTTTTCATAGACAAGCCTAATGAAGATGCATTCTGTGCGCAATAGCTCTTGGCGTTCCTATGAGCATCAAAAGCTTTGCCTTAATGTCCGAGAAATTCACCTCCGCATGTGCTTTTCCTCATTGAAATTGGGACACTGGTGTGCAGTGTAGCCAAGCGTGCCTTCAACCTTTCTCGTCTACACCTCTCTTTCACACTGTGGATTTTGAGATGGGCGCTACTCTTTTATTAGGGAGCACAGTATTCCATGTGTTTTGCAATGAGGGCGATTCAACAAACGCTTTCGTAGAGAATGTGGAGTGCTATCTAAATGCTGCATAGAAGCCTTCTTACATGTTTTTTCGCGCGCGCACACACACACATATATATATATATATATATATATATATATATATATATATATATATATATATATATATATATATATATGATTCGCAAGGTACATTAGAAAGACATGCAGCCACACCGTACATTAGTACACACATTTTGCACAATGCTATTGAAAAACAGGCAGAAATGAATGCATATAGTAGCACATTTTCATAAGCTCTCGCAACAGTTGGCTGATGCTTCTATTCCCTTTTGCGTAAATCAAATGTGGCATATCCGTTCATCTTTTGAGAATCAAAGTAAACATATGAAATGATCGATAATGCTCATATGTCAAAATAAATCTTCAGTTTTCACAAATGCAACGATGATAACTAATGCAAACAAGGTAATCGTTTAATGATAGATATACAAATATGGAAGGGAGGAATGGAATAAGACTCTAATACATGTCAATGAAATGAATGTAATGGAAAACATTTATCAAGAAAAATGCAAAAAAGAAAACCTAAGCTCTAATACCACGTTGAGAAACATGCCTTACAACTAATAACTTGAATAGAAAACTATGACGGATCTAAGTACACAAGATATTGAAATGAAATGGAAATGAACTACATTATAAATCAGAAACTTACAAAGAATGCACTGATCTTGCACTCAAGGAGAGAGTCAGATCCTCGTTATATGAAGTAGAGGGCAAAGTACATATATCCTACGTGGGATAAATGGAGCCTGCATGAGAGCTTGTGAGAGGTTCCTTTGCATGTGAGATAAAGTGGATGTATGTGAATATAAAAGGGTGGATCATGTATATCTAAACATTCTCCATTTGATACATAGCTTTCCAAATACGTGGATCTTCATAAAAAATAAGGTGAAATATGAAAAATAATTATATATGGCAACCAAAGCTCTATCACATATTTTAATGCTTATACTTCTCTTGATTGAACACGTGCAATTACGTCCACCCACAATCATTAAATTCCCTTGCAGACCCTTTCTTATGTTCATTCGTTTTCAATCTATGGAAGGTTTCGCAATTTATAGTTGAAATTGCCGAAACATGTTATTCAACTAATAGATTATAAATACTAATTATCTTGGTACTTATCTAACTAGAAATTTGCCTCTTTTGATTTCCTATGATGGAAGTCTCATGATAACCTACTCTTCAAACATTTTAATATATTGTTTTATAGAATGAAAGACTCAATCAAATGGAATAAGGATGATAATATTCAAAAACATCAAGGTGAGTTTTAAATGAAGTTGATAAGCCTCCCATTCTCTTAATAAAGGATCCATTTGTTTCGAAATCTTGCTCATATCCTCCTCTTCAAGCATGTCAAGTACTTTTCTACGAGAGGAAAGATTCAATCGAATGGAAGAAAGATAATATTCAAAAACATTAAAGTGAGCTTTAATTGAAGCTGGTAACCCTTCCAAACTCTTTATAAAGGATCCATTTGTTTTGAAACGTTGCCCTATGCCATGGTCCAAAGGGATATGTGTAGAGAAGCATATGGGAAAAACATGAAATTTATGTAAAAAAAAATGTAGGATTACCTTTCTAGCAATGAATGATTCCATAAAAAACACTAAGATCCATCTTACGAGTAGCCACGGTTGGAGCGTTTAAACATGAGGGGGTTGCATTTGAACTGTCATTGTTAATTCTTCTTTGGTTTCTAAGCTTTTTCAACTTCATGTTGGTTATCATCAGTCCACGGAGATGTTGATTTGCATAGTTCAGAAGAGGGACATCGAAATAGATCCTCAAGCTTGATCATCATATCCAATTGTGCTACACATGCTCTATCAATGTCATCTCCAAGGTTCGCAGAAGCAAGAAGGAATAATTTAAAGCTTCTCTAACTCATTTAAGCTTCTATAGCTTTAAATCTTAACTAAGTCAAACTCTTTGAGATTCAAAACTTCAAATATTCATGGAGCTATCAAAGTCAAGGTTTAGAAGCATTGTATCTACCTTTATGAGATAAAATTGAAACCTTGACTTGAATGGATCTATGAGGATCTAAATTTTAGAGCCTCATAGAGTTTGACTTAAGTAAGATTCATAGTCTTCGAAGTTTGAATCGGTTACATGGATACAATGCTTTAAATACATGACTGAATAGATCTATGCAAATTTGAAGTTTTGAACCCCATAAAGTCTTCCTTAATTAATATTTTCAGACTTAGAAATTGAAATGGGTTACGTGGGGTCGTGAAATTCCTTTGGACCATTGAACCTGCTAAAGAAAACTATCTAGGATCTTACCTTGAGATTCAAATCTCTTGATTTAATGAAGTCATAATATAGCTCAAAATCTCTTCTAAGCGGAAGGCATTTACAAAGTCCCTTTAAGTACCTTGCTTATGGCACCCTCTCATCGAGATCAAAAAATCGGTTCTCATGTGGCACATTCTTCACCGTGGCATGTGGACCAACCTAAAGGCCAACAAAAGATGTGGGGCCCCGCCATGGTGTAAGCGATGCCACCGTAGCATCGAGGACCTTGGTCTCATCTTCTTTGCTTGCCCCAAGTCACTCCTACTCTAGCAAACCCTCAAGAATATCTTGAGAATATAAGAACATATCACTTGGAAGCAAGCATTTCTAGGTGAAGCGATCAGCTTCTCTGCGGCACTGTGGAATGCAATACGAGGGGAAACCCTCTGGAAGATCTGGAGGGAGCGGTGTGCCATGAACTTCGGACACCCTCCTAAAGAGTGGTCCATGGAGAAGTCTCTATTCCTCCTTGGCAAAAGAATCTCCAATTGTAAGAGGTATCCACCCTTTAGGCATCATAAAGTGTTTCTCATCAAGAACAACAAGCTCAAATCCAAGTGGGTCCTGTATGAGGTGGACGGGAGGATTGTTAACATCCTTTGTAACATGCTATAGACTAGAAAGTTCCACCCCTGCTTTGTGGGATTCGGGGGGTCCCAAGGGCACTAGTTCCATTCACTTGTAACTTCTTTCTGTTCTTTAATTAAAGTCCGGGAGAGTAGGCCTTGGTCGAACTTCCTTTTATGTTCTTAAAAATTATATAGGAGTGAATTCTATTCGTCTAAATGCATGTTCTTGGATGCGCACACTACATATTCTTTCATGTCATACACACACTGCATATTTTTTCATGTCATTAATGATTATAGCAATCCATAGCTTCGAGCATGATTATATTCATGCACTTGAGAGAAATCATGCTCTTATTTTCGTTTTTGTGCTTCCCTTCAATGCATCATCATACTCATGCACATGCTTTTTATGAAGAGGAAACTTAAAGAGGAAAAAAGAAGGCTAAAGACTTGAATTTGTGCATTGACACCATTTCTTTTCAAGAGAAGACGCACATACAATCTTTCTCTTCGATTATTTGTGAATTGAAACCATCGTTTTTCAAGAGAAGACGCACATACAATCTTTCGTTTCAATGATAGATGCGTTAAGTTGCTTGATTTTGTGTGGGTATCTAGTTAACATAGTTGTTAGTCTATTTTTGTGGCATTTGAAGAACATACCTATGGGACCATTCATGCATCAAGGCCATTAGCGAAGTTGAACAGCCTTCCATCAATAAAGTGGTGTGACGTAATAGCTAAGTTTTTCAAGCCTTTAGAGAGAGGTCTTGGGTTTAATGCCTCCAAGAAATAGGGAGAGTAGGCTATATTTTACCCTAACTAGAGCTCGAGCTTCTAGAAGGTTCTAAATCTAGTTAATTTGGAGACTTGGAGCACACATAATTACATGGCTAAAACTTGGATGTATAATATCAATATTTTATCCAAAGTGGAGCTCAAGCTTCTAGAAGGTTCTAAATCTAGTTAACTTGGACACTTGGAGCGCACAAAATTACATTGCAAAAACTTGGATGGATAATATCAATATTTTACCCACAATGGAGCTCGAGCTTCTAGAAGTTTCTAAATCTAGTTAACTTGGACACTTCAAACTCACATAATAACGTGGCTGAAACTTGGATGGTAGTATCAATCTTCTAGAGTGGGCAGTCTCTTGGAGAGAGCTACATATAAGGGCATGCGGGCTACATATAGAGGCATCAGGTTGGAAGGAGAGCCATCTCTCTCAAAGATGGTGATCCTAATTCCTACTCTCTTCACAAGATCTCTCACTGATTTATAATTGGAATTGTAAATGCATAATTGATTTATAATTGTAACTGATTTATTATAATCATGTTTCTCAATGGATAGATCATAAATAGCAACTACCATTCTAATCTTTTATAATTGGAATTGTAAATGCATAATTGATTTATAATTGTAACTGATTCATTATAATCATGTTTCTCAATGGATAGATCATAAATAGCAACTACCATTCTAATCTTTTTTTAGTTTGAAATGCAAAAGCATGTATTTCAATGCACATTCATAAATGCAAATTATCATGCTACTTCTCTTACGAGAGATTTGCCTCTGATTTCCTTTGACGGAAATATCATTATATACTCCTCTTTAAGCATTGTCTTTTTTTATTTTCACAAATCGATAGATTCAATAAAATGGAAGAAAAGCAATTTGCAAAAGCTCTATAGTGAGCTAGTTCTGATGTTGATGAGCCTGCCATCCTCTCTATGAAGGATCATTTCTTCAGAAATCTTCTTATGAAGGATCATTTCTTTAGAAATCTTCTTATGAAGAATCCATTTCATTTGAAATCTTGCTCAGTGCCATGGCGCAAAGGGATATGCGTAGAGAAGTACACGGAGAAATTGGCATGAACTTTATGAAATAAATTGTAGGATTACCCATATAGAAATGAATAATTCGGTTAAAAATGCTGAATTATATGTACAAGCCCACGTAGCCTAGTGGTTTGACGATTTGAGTCCATGGGAGGAAGTCATGAATTCAAGTCCTGGCTAGACATATCTCTGCATTTCTCAAAGATGGGTGCCTCTACCTTATGAGGTTAGGTGTGTTAGTATGTTTCCAATTCATTGTACTCAAGGAAAAAAAAAACGTTGAACTGCATCTCAAGAGTAGCCACGGTTGGAGCACTTAAGCATGAGGATGTGGCTTGGAGGAAGGGAGTTGCATTAAAATTTTCTCTGCTTTTTATTTTCGGTTCTCTAAGCCTATGCAACTTTTGTTGGTTATCATCAAGCCATAGAGATGCCTATTTGTGTAGTTTAGAAGATGGACATCTAAACAATTCTTCATGCTTACTGGTATATTTGCAATTGTCCTGCATATAATCTTCTGAAGCACAGATAACGAGAGTACTAAACATTTCATTTGATGCACTGATATCCCACCAATAAAGTGGTGTGGAATAATGGTTTACTTGTTAGAGCCTACAGAGAGATGTCTTGGGTTCAAGTCCTCCAAGGAACAGGGAGAATAGGCTATATTTTACCGAGACTTGAGCTTCTAGCACTACAACATATTGAGGGTATACCGAGGCTGCTACAGAGGCAAATGAACGGGCGTGATTTCTTCGCGACGTCGGTGTTAGAGTCGGTATACGCGTCAGAAAGAAAGTGTTGGTATGGGCGCCAGTGTAAGCGTCGGTATGGGCATCGGTATATACGCCGGTATTATTGGTGCTTATATCGATGTCCATACCGACGCCCGCACTGGGTGTACCGACGCCTATACCGACGTCTATACTGGAGCTACCGACGCGTATACCGACAACCATATCTGCACAAATTCTTTTGGGCAGAGTGTGTTGTCTTTTGCTACAGCATGATGTTGTTTAGCAAAAGACAATACACTCTGCCCAACTGAGTGAGCAAAAATGAAAAATGAATCATGTACAGAAAGTTGTATATTCCATAATGAAAAATGTACAAAAGTGTGGCAAAGCACTTCTATATAGGAATCGAATACAAAATGTGACAAAGCACTTCCATATAGGAATCGAATACAAAATTATGGTACATCATTGCCACATAGGAGTGTAATACAAAATTGTGGCAATGTGACAAAACAATTCCATATAGGAATCGAATACAAAATTATGTTACATCATTGCCGTATGCGAGTGTGATACAAAATTGTGGCATTGATCAAAATATTTACACCTACAATCCTGCAACCAAACATATGTATAAAATAAGACCAATTAACATGACATTTATAAGCAACAACTAAAAACACGAAACCAAGATATAACTTTACCTAATCAAGAATATTCTCCCATGAGACGATTGCACCGCGTCCCTCTAAGTCTTGTAACAGTGCAGTCAATCCATGTCGATATCCATATGATTTTTCAGTTCGCGTCGGAGGACGACCCACTGCCAACTCAAAAATAAATATGCAAAATGTTAGATGAACATACATAATGTGCTTAACACAAACAACTTCAATAATTAACATGATACTTACAAATTGGTAGCACATACTGTCGTATCTGCTGCTACCTAAATGCGACGTTCCAACTGTATCTAAATGTGTGGCCGCCGCATCTCTCTGTTGACGATATCGATCAGAAGTATGCTACTGCTCATCCTGAATCGATTCCCTTTCTTCGACATCTAGCCATACAAGCTTCGGTAAGCCTGCTCTAAAAGCATCGCGAACTTTCGATCGTCGATGAGACATCACCTCGCGTGCCGTATGCTGAATCCATTTGGAACTCACAATAGGATTCCAAGGTGCTGGCTGGTACTCTTCATATATGCATTGTGTGATATGATTTTTAGAGTCCCTATCCTGTTCGGTCCATTTTAACATTACTGAATGACCAAATTCCATGGAGCAGAGTTGTCGAATGCGCTGATGCATTGACTTTCCCGCTGCATCCATAACTGGAGCTCCATTATGGATATGATATATATTGGAGTCATCATAATCATGCGTACCCCAAGGTGTACGTGGAGATCCCATCTGATGCAATGTGAAGATCTCATCTCATCCAATGTATATATATGCATGCTTTTATACATATGTATTCATGCTTGTATACATATGCATTCATGTATACATATGCATTCATGTATACATATGCATTCATGTATACATATGCATGCTTGTATGCATATGCATGCTTGTATGCATATGCATGCTTGTATGCATATGCATGCTTATATGCATATGAATGCATCTATGCATATGCATTCATGTATGCATATGCATTCATGTATGCATATGCATTCATGTATGCATATGCATTCATGTATGCATATGCATTCATGTATGCATATTCATTCATGTATGCATATGCATTCATGCATATGTATGTATGTATGCATGCTTGTATACATATGCATTCATGTATATGCATATGCATGCTCGTATACATATGCATTCATGCTTGTATACATATGCATTCATGTATACATATGCATGCTTGTATGCATA